>APFE030861326.1:174620-206189 GCA_000404065.3 Pinus taeda
GAAATTGAAGAGGAAGGAAAAATCATATTGGAACCTGGAGTAGTCACAGAAACAAGAACCCGATAGCTACGAAATCGATCAATTTTAGAGTATCTCATCAAGTGGAAGAACTTACCCACTCAAGATTCCACATGGGAGGACAAGAATTTTATACGTAAGCATCAAGAACTACTCAAGCGTTGAGGACAACACTTTTTGAAGGAGAGGGGCATGTTAGGCCCTTATACTACTAGTGTAACCCCTTATTGTTATTAGTACAACCCACATATTATATTGATGTACCCATGTAGTGCCCATATTGTTGCTATTGTGCCCCATAGAAGCCCACACTTGTTATTATTATGCCCTTACATTATTATTGTTATGTCGGCCCTAATTATGTTATGACCCCTTAGACTCCTATATATAGAAATGAGGTCTTTTCATTTCTATCATCCAACAATTGTTCATTTATGTAATGTAAAGGAGGTTTCCCCCTCGAAGAGGCTGAATTCTAAGGCATTGATCTATCTTTTCTATCTTTTCTTGAGCTGGTTTCATAACAACCATCCACTTTAAGTACTTAAACAATTCTCTTTCTTCATACACATACAGAGAAAATAAGAAAAAAAGATACAACACTCCTATAATGGGTGCTACAAAAAACATATGGGGGTTAGAAGACCATTGCAAGGTCATCTCCATCTTAGAACTTCATAAACTGAATCAACACTCTAGTTGACCAGGGTGCCCATAGGGTTGAATTTACAAAAATCCTATCTAGAAGCGCTCCTTTGTTCCCAAAACTTGTTCCAATGAGTTCAGAAGGCCTAAAAATGGAAATCTATCCTCTTTTTGCAACACATTTGGTCGAAAATTTCCTCAGTTATGACTTCTGCTAGTCTCTCCACAATTTTCTCCTCCAAATTTGTCTCACTGCCAGTTAAATTCAAAATCCACAGTTAAAACTGGTAGTTCCGCCACCATTCCCACCTATCTCCTGGTCAAGGGTCGAGTGGTCTCATGCAAAGTGATTGGTCTGGTGGTTAAGGCTATGGTTCCACAACCCTGTCGAATATCGGAATCGATGAAGTCCATCGGCGTACAAACCCTTACATCAGGTGCTCCGTGGACCCGTTGTGATTATTAAATACAACATATAACATATCATATCTGGGAACCCCATCACAATCAAAATCGATGCTTAAACCTTCGGTGTATCAACCGAGCTAGCATTCTGGAATAACATAGATACACCAGGATTATAAATCTCAATTCATCAAATGTTGCATCTGATAGTCCTATCACAATCGACAGTTTCCCTCGGTGGATATCAAAGTCCATACACTGCAATAGAAATGGACTCATTGCAGTTATAAAATACCACATATAACAATATTGGGTTCGAAAGTTTCCCGATCACAAATTGCAATTGGGGCGATCAACAGTGAAATATATATATCAGTAGGTATGGGGTGTGATATGCAATTGTGATAGCATCACATTGCAACCTGCTCATCCCTGGGGGATGATTCTCTAATGTTGACCTATATTTTTCTCATATATGCGATATGCGGGGGCCAATGGAGGCCTGCCACTTAGCGCCTCCTCATTCGCTAAAGGGCTTTGCCATGTCTTCCAATCCTTCTATGTCATCAAGTCAACCCTGAACTTTGACTTCCTCTAACTTCTGAATACAAGCCCAGATTTTATTTCTATTCACATTGTTGGATTTAGAATGACGATCTCTTTGGTCTGAAGTTAAGCTTGTCAAGGTTTTGACGCTTTGGAGTTTTGGCAAATTTTGAGTTCCTGATCACTCTTCCCCACTGAAAAAATTTTGGTCTCCAAAATTTTACTTTCAATTGTTCAGAATTTTGTCTACACTACAAGTTTCCTATAAGTCATCTTTCCTTCTCCTTCACCTTTGTTCTTCGGAGCCACAAGAAATGAGCTGACACCTGTCCATATCACTATGGCCATCCCCAACAACATCCTTCCCAAGAAGAATTCCAAAAAGATGAGAACCTTGGAATTGCTTAACTGCAAATTACTTATCAATGATAAGATCCTAAAAGACTTTTCCAAATGAACCCAAAAAATCTTCACATAGTGAATACTTTTATAACTTGAGTGCTACACACATTTGGAACATACTAAATATGCTTCAACTACTCATACAACAATTTTAAAATGCTTTTTCAAACTATAGTAGAAATGCATTTTACAAAATGGAATAAACTTGACTCCCGAATTTCTCCATTCAAATTGACTATCAACAAGCCAAAATAGCATTTTAATTTCTTAAAGAAAACATTGTTGCATATAAGTGATTTATTTATGAACATCACTTTTACAAATTACCCAACTATGGGGATATGCAACTAATGCAAAATGGAAATTTACAAACTTCAATAGGACAAATAGTTCGCCCATTTCTTACCCAACTAGGTAAATGAACCCTCTATTTGAAATTTATCTTCTTCTAAAGCTACTTCGGGGATGATCGCATCTTGCACCACTTTTTCTTTTTTCGCTTCATCTTCTGGTGCTTGCATAATTTGCTTTCCCTTACCAGGATGAAGTTGTGGAAACAAGTTCTAACACTTCTAGATCCAATTTCCACGGATATTGCAGTGAGTACATAAGTTCTTTTGAGCTCCTCTCGGATCACTTTCCTTTAACCTCGGCTGAGATTTTCTCTTTTTGGTCTCAATTCCGGTAGACATAAACATATTCCTGATGATTGCTTTCCTTTTATTTCACTTATCTACACAATGGGTAGATGAAAGGGAAAAGTTGTATGGAAGCATTTTGCTCAACATGTTATTCAAATATGGATGTTATTTTCCATCATGAACAACATTTGAATTAACAACATTCAAATTAACAGAATGGTTATACCTCTGTTTTCTATCCTTTGGCTTACTCTGCCTGTGTGAGGAACTTACGTGTCAAGAAGAATTCGACTTTCCTTCTTCTTCAGCTTTGACATCTCTCTTTGGAGAGGTTTTGCACTGTAAGTCCTCCTTACGCTTGAAGAACCAAGTGGAAACCATTTTTGGATGCAATTCCCAACATCTTTCCTCCTCATGTCCTTTCTTACAACAAAAAGAACATGATATCCATGAATTGTCAGTAGAAGACCATCCTTGTTTTGCAACATAGCCTAAGCCTTCGTATTTAGGTCTCTCCTTGGCCTCAATACATTCTTGCAAAATAATTTACATCAACACTTTATTTTGCAACATAGCCTAAACCTTCATATTTTGGTCAAAAGCTTGGATCCAATGCCTTTACTATGCTTTTCAAAGGTTGCGAATGAATTTACATCAACACTTTCAATAAGGAAGAAGCATGCAAATTCTTACCATTTGCTTCATCTTTTGATTAGCACATGAAGATATTTTTGATTTCCCTTCTAATTCGAGATGTGTCCTCTTGGACTCTTCGGCCCTCTTCTCTCATCCCCTTAGAGTTGGGTGCTAATAGAACCTCATCTTCCACATCATGTGGAAAAAAGGTTCAAATTTTTCCATCTACCTTCTCGGAGGGACTTTCTACACTAGCATCTTGCATAATAGTTGTAGAAAGTCATGGAGATTGTGGAGAAGATGGTGGTTTATCACCATTCTTGTTACCTTTTTCCCTTGGGGAACATTCTCCTCTTGGAGGTCTAGAGCTTTCACCTTGCAATTTGGTATTCCTCTCTTCATAGAGGACTTTCACAATTTCTTCCATGTCTAAGAAAGCCTTTCTAAAAGCCTTCACATCATTTGACATTCTTGCAGGCTCTCCTCCTTGGGACATGCCTTTCTTGAATCTTCTACTGCAATTTGAGGTAGAACTTGGTGGTAGCGATTGTAACAATCTTGCTCTCCTTTCTAAAACCTTCTCCTCAATAACCTTTAAAACACATTCCCTTCAAAACAACAGTCAATTCCTCCTTGCACAAAGCAAACCAAAGCTATGATACCAACCATATCTAAATTGGGGTAGATTAGTAATGATGTGTTAATTCCCATCATCAGAATATAAAAATGTGCTTGAGGTTTGATTCCAAAATAGCAATTAAAAGAATTAATTTTATGTGTTTTTACTTAAGTTAGTTTCATGAAGAAAAATTAAAACATGAAACCAAAACATTGAAATGGAAGCATGCATCAAACAGCAATACACCAGCCATTGATAAAGGAGTTCACCTCTCCTAGGCTACATCTTCCTTGATCAACTCTAAAGGCATGACCCCTTCTCATTATGCTCATTATCAAGAAAAGAAGAGTACAAAAGCTATTGAAATGTAATGGCTAGTTTCTCCTTCAAAGAAAAAACTTCCTACAAAAGTTCTCACTACATACACATGTTAACCTACATTTAAACATGTAAATCTTCAACAAACACATGCATCTTACACTAAGGACCCATACTCCAACTTCCAAGAACATAAACAATAATACCATCCACTTGAAGTACTTAAACAAGTTTCCTTATCCATACACCTATACAGCAAAGAAGAAATAAAGCTACAACACTACTATAATGGCCACTGCAAAAAACATATGGAGGTTGGAAGACCCCTGCAAGGTCATCTCCATCTTGTAACTCCTCCATAAATTGAATCAATACTCTGATTGACTAGGGCACCCATAGGCTTCACTCTACAAAAACCTATTTGGAAGTGCTCCTTTGCTCCTGAGACCTATTCCAATGAGTACATAATGGCCAAAAATGGAATTCTAGCCTCTTTTTGCAATCCATTTGGTCAAAAATTGCCTTACTTATGACTTATGCCAGTCTCTCCACAATTTTCTCCTCCAAAACTGGCTTATTGCCAGTTAAATTCAATATCTACAATTAAAACTGGCAGTTCCACCGAAATCAGTGGTTGCACCATCATTCCCACCTATCTTGCGGTTAAGGGATGAGTGGTCAGATGCAAAGTGGTTGGTACGGTGGTTTAGTCTATGCTTCCGCCACCCTGTTGGATATTGGAATCGGCGAAATCCATCAGCGTATAGACCCTTACATCAAGCGCTCTGCAGACCTGCTGCGATTTTTAAATACAATATATAACATATCGCTTCCAAGAACCCCATCGCAATCGTAATCAACGCTTAAACCTTCGGCGTTTCAACCCACATTTCATTATGTGATAACACTGACCTGTCGAGATTATAAATCTCAATGCATAAAACATCACATCCGATATTCCTATCACAATCGACACTTTACCTCCATCAATATCAATATTTATATACTGTGATAGCAGCGGACCCACTAGGTTTATAGAATACGACGTATAACAATATTGGATATAAAATTTCAACCATAAAAAATTGCAATCGGTGTTATCGGTGGTGACATATATATATTGGCAAGTACCAGGTGTGATATGTTATTACGATCACATCGCATCACAACCTACTTTGTGCCAGGGGTCAATTCTTTAACATCGACCTACCTTTTTTTCTAATATGTGATATGTTGGGACCAATGGAGGCTTGCCACTTGGTACCTCATCATTCGATGAACGGATTTGCCATGTCATCCAATCCTTCCATGTCATCAAGTAAACCCTAAACTTTGACTTGCTCTAACTTCTGCATACGCTCTTAGATTTGAATTTCGTTCATACTGTTGGATTTAGAATGACGAGATCTTCGATATAAGCTAAGATTATCAGGATTCTGACACTTTGATTTTTTGGCAAATTTTGAGTTCCTAATCAACTAGTCAAGGCTTTGAAGGAATTTCATATGTATGTGCTGCAATCAGAAATCACAACATTTGTCCCAACGATAGTAGTCAAGGACATCCTGATGCAAGGATACAACAAAGGAGAGATGGGTAGGTGGATAGAAAAAATAGGAGAATATGAGCTAGAAATAAAGCCTACCAAGCTCATTAAAGGCTACGGGTTGGGCAAGGTTTTATTTGAATCTAATTTCCAAGCTCTAGGAATAAACTTGATCATAGAGGAAGATAGACTTTAGGATCATTAGAGCGGGATTAAAACATCTAAGTACAAAATCTATGCCAAATATGAGGGATCTCCTTGGTATAAGAACATCATTCATTATCTTTTATTCATGAGGTGCCCATTGGGGTTACATAAATCAAAATACCAAGCTCTGAGATTGCAAGCACATAAATATATCATATATAATGAACTAATTTACTGGAAGGACACGGTGGAGGTATTGTTGTTATGTTTGGTGGAGGGTGAGACCTAGAAGGTGATTGAGGACTTTCATGGAGGAGTTTGTGGAGGACACTACAGCTGGAAGACCACATAATATAAAATACTCAAGGCTAGATTCTACTGGCCCACACTGTTTGGGAATGTTTATTCCCAGGTAAGGTTATGTCAGAAGTGTCAAGTGTTTGCTGAGAAGCAAAAGCTTTCTCCTCTCCCCCTAGTTCCAATACATGTGGAAGAATGTTTCAGACAATGGGGACTAGATTTCATAGGAGAAATAAACCCACCATCCAGTGGCGAACACAAGTCGATATTCACAGCCACAGATTATTCTATCAAGTGGGTAGAGGCCATCCTGGCTAGAAATGCTATAGAACCAATGGTGATAAAATTCAGTGAGGAGAACATATTATCTTGCTTTCATTGTCCTTTCAAAATTATCACTGATAATGCTCAGGTTTTCAAATCAGCCAAGTTCACCAGCTTCTGCCATAAATTCAATATCATCATTGGGTACTCCACTACATACTACCCTCAAGGTAATGGCTTAGTCAAGTCCTCAAACAAAACTATGATGAGCGTGTTGAAGAAGACCATCGTCGAAAGTCAGGGGAACTTGGACTCCCAAATAATTTTTTCTCTATGGACCAATCGAGTAACTACTAAAATATCCATAAGGAAATCAACTTTTGAGCTCATGTATGGTAATGTTGCAGTCTTCCTAATCCAATTAGTGATTCCAGTGGTGAGATTACTACAAGAAGAAAAGGAAGGGCCAAGTGCCTTAATGTGAATGATAAATCAATTGATTGAGCTTCAGTAGAATAAGGAACATGTGCGGCCAAAGTTTCAAATCACCAACAAAAGATGAAATCCCTGTTTGAAAAGAAGCTAAGGATCAACTACTCCAATCAGAAGATTTAGTTCTCCACTAGGATGTAATTTGGGAAGAAAAAGGGAAACATGGAAAATTTGACTCACTATGGTTCGACCCTTTCAATATTACAGAAGAAAGAGGAAATAACACATACATGCTTGAGAATATAGATGGTGAATCTCTGGAACTTCTAGTAAATGGTATGTTCTTCAAACTTTATTTCCCAAACTAAAGGTTCTCAACACCTTTCTAGCAAGGCATTGTCCCCAGTTGGAGCCAATATTGTCACTCACTACATTATGAGTTTTTAGTTGATCAAAGTTGCCAAAGATAAGTGAAGTTTGAAGCCATCTTCGAGGCAACAAGAGAACTTAAAGCCAAATTGTAACATTTCCATTGCATAGTTCGAAGAATGAGCTTTCCAACAGTATAAGGAAGTCTGAAAATGGACTTCTAGATCAAATGATATGGAATGCTAAAGTTCAGAGGGTCTGTTGGCTTCTAAAGGGAAGGAGAGAATGATATCGGAGGTTCGATGCTCATTACATATTAAAAATTGGGGATATTGGTGGGTCCAGAGCTTAATAAATCGGCAATCAGTGATGGGCAGTCCTACATCCTGCAGGTCTCCCATATCGTCAAATCAGAGATCGGCAGGCCCAATGGGCCATCCTTTAAGGAATTGCGGGGAAGCGCTGATATAATGTTAAATCGCCACAAAGGGACGAAAACCTTTAAAAAAGAAAATCAATGCAGAAAAAGGGATACGCGACCCTTTTTCTCTCTCCCCCAAGGGACCACGTGGTAGAATATCCTTGGTCCTTATGGATCCACATGGGAGCTGACGTCATCCTGACGTGGTAGTACAAAGATGACATGGAAATACAGAGGACAGGTGGCATGTAGATTCAACATTTTTAGGGGTCCTTTGTGGGCATTTCTGGGTGAAACGTGTCACCACTCATAGGTTGACACATGGAAGTGATGATATTACCCATCACAATCACGTATCGGAGATCGCATAAGTTAATTCCCTCCTCCGTCATAGTCCCTCTAGGCTTGCAATTGTGATATGCGAGGGATCCTCACGCATGTGATATTTCATGTGTTTTGTCTTATAAGGATTTCGCGTCCAGACAAGTCAACCAATGCTATGAAAGAAGGTAAAGAGTTTTCTTCTCAAGATTATGATATGTGATGCTTTCGGTGGGCCTAACCCCACAAATCGGTGATCATAGGAGTCTAGAGGGAATATAAAGGGAAAGAATAGGAAATTGCCGATATGTGGGATTTCATATAACAAAGGAAAAGGCTCCCTAGTAGGTAGTTCAATGGCTCTAAAACCCTCAGGTTAGGCACCTAGTTCTAGCCCCCAGTCATATAACACACATTTCATTAAAATTGGAATAAAATTGTGGATCTAGAATTTAAAAATAACCAAAAAATTGAATTATAGTGATGTTTTTGTAATAAAATTATTCCAATTTTAGTGAAATCTCTGTTATATGAATAGAATAACGGAAAGGGGATAAAAGTGAAAGGTGCTAAGGAAGACTGAGACTCATTTGTTTTGAAACATTTCTTTAGCAAAAAGCCAACATTGTAAAGTCCTACATATTTCCACCAAGAGACCATCACCAAGTAGATTAGGTCATTGATAGTACAATGCAAGGCTTTAAAGGTGTGATGGGTCAGTAAATGTGGCTTTAAGGGAAACATGTGGTGCATTCAAAACTGGCATCGACTGATTCAGAAAAGCCCATTGTGACACGAAATCATGGTCAACACTAACAAGAGTGAAAAGTGACTTAGTAGCTTGGGAGGATTCAATTTTCTCGCATGGTGGCCCATGACAGAGAGAGATGAAGTACCTCCCAAGGATCCTTTGTTTCAATACTATGACATGAAGTTGATGGTGCCCACTCCCAACTTTAAATAATGAATCGCTCAAGAAGTAAAGGTATAAATGACGGGAGCCGATTGTGTAACATAAGAGACCATACAATGAGCCTAGTGCAACCTGGAGCAAAAGAAATTACATCGATGGGCACCAAGATAGTTTATTAATGCTTATTTCTGACTATTTACTTATTTAATGTCCTACAACTTGCCTCCTTTCAATGAGGCCATTAATTTTGCAATAGTTCTGGGCCACTGAGCCATCCCCAGTTGAGACACCTAGTCAATATGACAGCTGAAGATCGGATGGACATATTTTTTATGTAATGAATGTTCAATTCTCCTCCTCTCCTGATAAATATGAGGAAGAAAGACTTAAAGAAGGCTTATAAATTCTAAAGAAAACACTACATGTTATTTTCAGACTATATGGCTTTGTAATACAATTTTTTTTAGAATATGAAGGAAATGGTGGTGATTCCCCATTCATGTATTATAGTATGTTATCCCTCTATTAAAACCAATTTTATGTTCATGTTTCTTCTCTGAATTCATGCAATCATAGATGCTAGTAATATTTCAAGGTTCCTCACAGATTCATTTGTATCAATATGTTATTGCAAGTGCCTATAACTATATCACGGATTCATTTGTATTTACATTGTTAATGCATGTGCTTGTATGGGTTATTGAAATTATATATTTAAATATTCACTACATGAATCATTGCATTCAGTCCCTCCTTCATCCATTATTTCTACTTGTAACTTGAACACGTGTAGGAATTCTTAAAGTTGCAAGCTCTACATGTTAAGCATAGAATTCGTGATGCTTTAAGCCCCATATGATGAGTTTCTCCTTGTCCTTATACTTTATTATTGCTCTACAAAATCTTATTAAATTGTAAGTCCTTCAAATAATCGGGCTCCATTGTTTTAGGCATATTTCTAAGATTTGTATATGTGAAGAAGTACCAAAAATTCATGTCTTACTCCTTTAGGTGAATGAACTTACCCATTATATATATGTATAAAATATAAGTGAGGTCTCCCTTTAATGAGAATCATTTGAGACACTCCACATTTGTATGTGCCCATGTAATAGTCTTGTAAGAAAATCGAGGCTATCTCTAGGAGCTACAACACAAGAAATGGACCAGATAAAGGCATACAAAGACCACTCTTTTAGCTAGCTCAAGGAAGGGGATTACATGAAAAAGAAAGTTATACTTTAATTGCAGGAATGAAAACAATTTATTTAGTTGCAGAAATGGAAAGTTCTATTAATCACATGTAAATTTTCACCCTAGTTGTAAGAATGTAAAGGCTATGCTAATTGCAAGAATGAAAAGTAGGTGTATATTTGCACAATATAAACCTTGTATTACTTGTAATAATGTGAATCATTAGTCTAATTACATAATACGAAAAGTTTCTTTGAAAATACACCAACCTTATGCGAGAACAATACTTTGTCACTGAAATATAAGAGCATGAATTCAAATAAATAGGCATAATCTACTTTTCATTAGCAAATGAACCTCTTAATCATTGTGCTCAAAGGGACTTGGTTGGAGCAACAAATTTCATATGTATTTCATAAGAAAATCATCATTACCATTCAATTTAGAAATTTATCACCTATCTCTAATTACAGAATTGTACTTGTAGTGAGGAAAAGGCAGATTCAAAAAGTGGTCTTGGGTCCTCCTCAATCATGGATTCAGAGCTAGGCATCATTATTCAAGCCTAAGAGACAAAAACAAAAAAATTGGAGAAAATACGGTCAATTTTAGGGACTACTATAGGATTGCTACAATATGCTACAAGATTGCCCTATTTTTCTACAAGATTGATTATGTGACCATCTTGTTGGGTGTGTGTTATATTCTTTCCACGAATAGCTCCACCGTGGGGACGTCACAAGGGGGGTGATAGCCCAACTTGTTCATTGAGTCAGGTGCAGCAGGGGGGTCACAGGGGGCGACAATGTCAGTTGTAGGGGGGTTTGAGGGGGACGGTAGCCTCCCTCTACGGGGTCTAGGGAAGCTCCTCGAGGATTTGTTTTTTGGGACCCTATATTAGGTGGGTGGACCTACGTATGGTTTTGTGTGTGGTTTTCACACATGGTATTTTGTAGATCGGATTAAGAGAACTATGGTTATGTTCTAATACAAGGTTAATGGATTGGGGTTTATGGGTGCTTCAGCATGTATATATCTATATCTATATATATATATATATATATATATATATATATAATATATAATATATATATATATATATATATATAATATATATAGATATATATATATATATCTATTGTAACATTAAAAGGAATATAATGAAAAATGCAATCTGGTAGTCCCAGTTTTGGGATCCAAGGGAAAATCTCTGTGTATATATGTTCTATGTTTTATGCTCTTGCCATTGTTTATTTTCTGTTTTGAGAATTTGTATGTAGGTAATTTTTGTACGGGGTTAAAACCTACACATCCCAAGGGAACAAAAGTTTGCAAAGAGTAGGTAAGGGTATATGAGGGTTTTGTGAGGTTTTTTCCAAGCCATGTACCTCTCAGAGGTGCATCTTGCACTTAAACAAATGCACAATGCCCCTCAAATAACCCAAAAATATGGTATCGATGATGGGATTTTGAGGGCAGTGTGGGATGATACTGAAGGGGTTGTTAATGACAAATGGAATGTAAGATGAGTGCACCAACCCTGCAAACTATTGATAATTCCTACATACCAACAACAATCCCTTTTTGTGCACTCAAAATGATGATCAAATTGCAGAAAAATAAGGTAAGAAAGGAAGGATGAGCCAAATTATATGTAATCAAACAAGGAAGGATATCATTTCATTAAGAACTAATTTCATTACAACATGCATCTAACCTACATATATGAAAACTTGAGAAATATGATTTTAACTCCTAGACTGCAGAAATAGAGTATGTAAGAAACAATGAGCTAAATCCTAGAAAATTGCAAAGGGAAGAAACCACATATTTTTGGGTTTCTATTGTAGACTCCTTAATAACACTTCCCATAAGTGAAGTGGTAATGAGTCCTGCAACTAGAATTGTTTTGGAAAATAATCTTATACTCAAACAAGGAAGGAAATTCTACTACTAAAATAATGCATAAATGAGATACATGAAGAGGAACTAGAGCCTTTGGGTTGGGCCCTAACCTAAGGGGACTTATCCGTCTGCAAGAAACTCAGATGTGAAGCAACAATATACCTTTCATTAACATAAAATATAGTTCAGATACATCATGCAAATAAAAATACAAATGACAATCTTGAGCACTTGGCTCTTAGTAGCCCTCCTTGCTTCAAAAATTTGAATCCTAATGCGCTCTTGGGATGGTTGATTTATACGAACATGAGTAAGGGGAAACATCCTTGGAAATAGGGCTTCTTCTATCCAAAATCTTGAGAAAATTGGATAAACTCAACTAGATCATTGCATTCACTTGAGTTCATTGGCTTCTCGTAGACCTCGAGTTGTTATGAGTGATTCTAGGTATCACTTCGAGTCAAAGGAGTGTAATTTCAGGGAGTAAGCCTCCTAGATTTCCTCTAGATTCCACCAACGTGCCTCTGCATCATAAATGTACTAAAAAAATCTCTTTTCCTTGCACATTTACCACATTAGGCCACAAATCATGACAAACATCCTTTAGTATTCATATTAAACACATTATGGCCAAAAATATGTAAATTAATGTGAGAAAAAAATAATTTATAGGCCGGAGGATGGAAAAATGGCCTTATAATATACCTATTGATGGGACCCATCATGTGTGTCAATGTTGACTTGCAGTTTCATGTGATTTTCTTTTCAAGAATTTTCTTAAATCATGTCCTTTCTCCATTGCTTTTCAAAACTTTCTAATATGATTGGAAGTCCTCTCTATTTGATGGTAATTATTGGGTGACACAATTTTTATTTTATTGAATTTATAACCATTGTTGGTAATTTTTTTTACTATTACTTTCAATGACTAAAATTAACTTAAACAAAACCACTATACATTTAGTTAGTTAGCTATATTTCCACAATGTGGTTTTCAGACTAGCCCATGTTCTTGGTTCCTCAAAGAAGTTTCCACCAACTGCATGTTGATGTTGTCAAGTGATATAGTTCTTGAGTCAGGTACCATTTACGAGTGATTCAAATAACTTCCCTTATAGTGTTTTTTGTTGTACAACTCTTGAAGTATGTATGTCTTCAATTAAGAGGGCACTAAGGCATGCACTTTCTAATTTATTTGGATTCCCCTTTACTTGAATATCATATAATAATGCTAAGTCTACCACTTTGAAATTTTTCATTTTCAAATTTCTATCATACCATGCATTGTTTTCTTGTTTTTTTTTATATCTTACTTGATATTGGTGTAATGCATGAAGCTTGTCTTCCTCTAGTCATTGCAGCTAGTGAAGTCATTGCTTTTCATATTTCTTATAATTGTATTTTGACACAGTCGATATATTTACAACATTTGTTGTGTGGTGTAGTGAAACAAGCATTTCTTTTCCATAGACTAATTTAAACTTAAGTATGTCTAATCAACTCTTTGTATGTCATTCAATATTCTCAGAAGACCATTGGGATTTTGGTGTCCCAATTGTCTCTATCAATGTTGCATATTTTTGCAAGTTCTTTGTACAATTTTATATTGAATGATTTGATCACACCATCAGCCTATGGATGTTATGTTCTGTTTTTCTATGCTCAATCATAAATTTTTGTAACATTCTTTTGATTATAGCGTTGATGAATGTGTACCCCTACTATTAATTACAGTCAGCGGGGAGGCATATTTCATAAATGAATTTAGAAGATACTTCCTTTGTACAATATTTGACTAGTTCTAATTCCACCCACTTTGTTAAGTACTCCATTGTTGTAATGATATATTTTGTATCCATGCTTTTACCTCTTTTGAGAAACAAACTAACAAAGTCGATTGTCAAAATCTCGAATTGTAGATTCAGGTTTAAGAATGAAGTGGAATTTGATTTCTCAGTAATGGTTGAACTAGACTTAAAAAAAACCATATTATTTTACTTGTATTCGATGATCTCAAAATAATGTTGGCCACCATAATTTGTCTTGTAGAAATTTTCTTGCAGTTATGTCTCCATGGTGGTGTCCACCAACACATTCTTTGTGATCTTCATCATTAATGGATTTCCTTTAATGTTATAATACACACCTTCTAAGTATATGTTTAGTTCCCATATTATATAATTTACCATTTTCCAATGAAAAAGGTGTTTCTTTGATTTCTATGCTTTTATTTTTATTTTCAGAAAATCCATTAGATGCTTTCCCTATATACAAAAAAGAGCTATTTCTGAAAATTCGGGGGGACTGCAGATTCTCAAGGCGAAGGGTTTCTAAGCGCGGGATTCACCATGGAAGGTCGCAAAGGAGGTAGCTCATCTCTCTCCTATAGAGAAGCAGTGATTAACAAGGGCAAGACACCCCTGGATCCAGGCAGAGGTAACTCGAGGGAAGAAGAAGAAAACAGGGACAAGAAATCAGCAAGTGACAATAAGAAGGAAAATGTTGGCACAAAAGATAGGGAGGAAAACGACAAAAATCAAGGAACTCCAGACAGGAAGCAAAAGGAACCGTGCAAGCCCGAAGCTGAATTCGCTCCCAGAGTAATATTAAATAACCCAGAGCTGCAGGCCCATAGGGAGCACATGCAGACTTATTCCATCATTTGCAAATTCATGAGACTATGGCCCACCGAAAAGGCTTTACAAACTTGGATCAGATACCAATGGAAGCCTAAAGGAAGCATTGATATTCATCTAGGATATAAGGGTTTTTTCACTGTGTTGTTTGCAAACATTGAGGACAAAAATAGAGTGTTTGAAGGGGGGCCCTACTTCTTTGCAGCAGTAGAGCTCTATATGCGGCTATGGATGATGAACTTCGTGCCGGAGCGGGAAACATTTACCTCAGTTCCAGTTTGGGTAAGACTCTATTCGCTACCTCTGGATTATTAGAAAATAGAATCACTAAAAGCTATGGGAAACAAATTACGGAGGTATGTCAAAACACCTGAAGCCACGAGAAGGGGAAAGTATACCTCCTTTGCTAGGATCTGCGTAGAGATGGACTATCTGGAGCTCTTCCAGACGAAGTTATTTTGGAGGTTTATGATGAGGAATAGGTGGAGAAGATTGACTACGAGCATATTCCTTTTAGATGTTCTAAATGTCACAAACACGAGCACCTCCTTAGAGACTGTCCTCTCAGTAAGGCAGAGAGCAAAAGCAATCCCAATATAATGAAAGAAATAGAAGGCTTTCACAAAGTAGCACATAAAGGCAGGAATGGCAAAAAAGGGCCGAAACAACACCAAAGCAGAGACCAAATAGTGAGGCCGAATCCGTTCCAAGTACTGGAAGAAGAGGAAGATACAGCAGTAGAAAACCGAGTAATGAAAAATGGATATGCTAAGCAGGATAAAGAGAAAGAACAAGATAAATAAAAGGTAAAGGAAACACAAAAGGGAATCATGATGAATGAATCCGTGATGGATATGGATTAGGAAATGACTCAGAGCAAGATGGAAATGGAAGACAATGAGTTACAAGAGATTCTGGACAAAGAAAACCTAGATCTAGAAGGGTTCGTGAGCAAGGGAACAATGAGAGGGGTAGAATCTCTACCACAAGAAGAATGTGTCCGAGTACAACAGTTATTCTTATGGAAAACTCAGGCAAAGGGATTGAGTGAAGAAAACAACATGGAAAGACATGACACTCATGGAATAAAAGTAGTAAGATCAACACCATAATTAGCTCCAAGAAACCCAAGGAAAAAAAGGGGTAGGAAAAAGTAGACCGAGTTTTTAATGGAGTGTGGAAAGCTCATGATAGACTCAGGTAAGATGAAAGATCTAACCAGTTACTCCTTTTCCAATTTGTAATAATGAAGTTTACCACTTGGAACATCAGAGGTCTAGGTACCAAAAGAAAGCAGAGAATATTGAATAATAGAATGAAGCAGGTAACTCTGGATATAATTTTTGTCGAAGAAACAAAAAGTCTAGTTCAAAAGATAAAAAAAATCCATAGTAAATGGCTTAGCAGATATGATTTCATAGAAGTAAAAGTAGAAAACACAGTAGGGGGTATCCTTATCCTCTAGAATCCCCAAAAAATAGGCATTATAGATGCCGAGGCATTAAGAAACTATTTATCAGTTGGTATTTAGCCTGTAGGAGACAAGGAAACCTTTCTTGTTATGAATGTCTATGGCCCTCAAAGGTTAGAAGACAAAATCAAGTTTATTGATTCCTTAGTGGACCTTCGAAACATATTCACAGGGCTATCGTGGGTTATAGGAGGAGATTTTAACATGATTAGATCTCTCTCAGAGAAAAAAGGAGACACAAGAGCTCTAAGCAAAGATTCCTTAGCTTTCCAATGTTTTTATGAAAACATGTAGTTGGTGGACATTGATACTAACAATGGCCTGGTTATAGGAGGAGATTTTAACATGATTAGATCTCTCTCAAAGAAAAAAGGAGGCACAAGATCTCTAAGCAAAGATTCCTTAGCTTTCCAAAGTTTTTATGAAAACATGCAGTTGGTGGACATTGAGACTAACAATGGCCTTTGCACTTGGAACAGCAAAAGAGGAGGGGATGCCCAGGTAGCTTCCAAGCTAGATAGATTCATGATCTCTAAAGAGCTCATGCTTCTAAACAAGGATATAATAGCAGACATTCTTCCTTTTGGAGGCTCAAATCACTGGCCGATTCAAACGGAGATCAAGGGAATTGGCACCCCAAGAAACAAACTATTCAGGTTAAAAAATATATGGATGTTTCGCCCGGATTTCAACAACAATATTGAAAAATGGTGGGCAGAAGAACTGGACATTCAAGGTTCTTCTATGTTCCTACTACATAAAAGACTAAAATACATAGGAGAAGCTTAAGGAATGGAATGCGAAGGAATTTGGCAATCTTTTCACGAATAAAAAAATGTTAGAGAACAAAATTAAAGAGCTTAATCAAACTTTGATCAGGAATGGCTTTGATAAAGACATAAATGATCAAGCAGATAAATATCAAACAAGAATGGGAAATGTTGTGCAAACAAGAAGAAATTTTTTGGAAACAAAAATCCAGGGTACTATGGCTAAAAGAAGGAGAACATAATACCAAATTTTTTCATAGATCTACCATGGCAAACAGAACCCACAACAGAATATCTTCGATCAAGGATGAAAATGGCCAAATTCATCATTCCCACGAGGAGATAGATGCAGTGTTAGTGAAGCATTTTTGCGACATAGCCAAGGAAAACTTGTCAGGCAGAGAACCATATATAAAGAACTTAACTAAACACATTCCTAAACTCGTTTCCAGAGAGGACAATGGTAATCTTGACAGACCTGTAACTGAAAAAGAGATCAGTGAGGTCCTCAAGGAAATGGAAAATAGCAAGGCACCAGGGCCAGATGGATTTAATGTGGATTTATTTAAAGCTTGCTGGAATACAGTCAAAAGGGATATAGTGGAGATGGTGGAAGACTCCAGGTGGAACAAAACCATTTTGAAAGCTCTCAATACCTCCTTTATTGCTCTCATTCCAAAACAGGATAATGCTCAAAATCCAAAGAGATATAGGCCCATCACCTTATGCAATGTTATTTAGAAGATAATCTCCAAAGTTGTGGCTAACAGACTTAAACCCCTGCTACCCAGGCTCATCTCCAGGGAACAAACAGGGTATGTAGAAGGAGACAAATTCTGGATAACATAATTCAAGCTCACAAGGTGGTTCACTCATTAATAGGCAACAAGAGAGCGGGTATCATCATGCAACTAGACATAGCCAAAGCTTGTGACAAAGTAAATTGGATATACATAAGAAAAGTGCTCACAGTGTTTGGTTTCGATCACAATTGGATCAAATGGGTCATGGCCCTGGTGACCTCTTCCAGCTTTTCAATTTTAGTGAATGGCTCTCCTTCTAAACTCTTTCTTCCTTCCAGGGGTCTTAGACAGGGAGATCCGCTTTCCCCTTTTCTCTTCATCCTCATGATGGAAGGGCTAGGCCATTCTATTAAATATGCAAGAACAACAGGAAGAATTCAAGGAATACAACTTTCAGATAACAGGCAGGTTCTGACGCATCAACAGTTTGTAGATGATACCATGTTACAGTGAATCCCCACAGTTAAAGAAGCACAGGGTTACAAACAAATCTTGAAGGATTTCGTGAAAGCTACAGGTATGGAAGTTAACCTAACCAAATCTAAAGTTTTTTTATTTAACACTCATATCGCCATCAAGAGAAATATCTCTAGAATTTTAGGCTTTGAAAGAGATTCCATCTCTTCCAAGTATTTTGGGGTACCTCTTACAGCTAAACCACGACACAAAAGCATTTGGGATCCTCTAACAACCAAAATGCACGACAAGGTCAGGAACTGGACAAACAAATCCCTAAATTTAGCTCATAGACTAGTCCTCACTAAAGTAGTTCTCCAGGCTATTCCAGTCTTTATGCTATTAGTCCTACCAGCTCCAGTAGGAGTCTTACAACATTTTCAGAATATTCAACGAGACTTTTTGTGGGGAAAAGAGGAAACAAGGAAAAAATGGGCTTTGGTCTCTTGGGACAAGATCTGCAAACCCAAATGCCAAGGAGGCTTGGGTTTGGATAATCCAAAGATTCAACAAAGCTCTTAGAGCAAAATTTTGGTGGAGATGGGTTAAGGATCCTCAAGCTCAATGGGCAAGCATCTGGAAGGAAAAATATGCCAGCGCTTGGTCAGCTTCTGACAAGAACAGTGAAAGGCTCTCCCATATGGAACAAGACTTGGGAGAATAGAGAAGTGGTTCAAAAGAATAGTTTCTAGGAAATCAGAGAGGGAGATCAAGCACTTTTCTGGGAGGAGAAGTGGCAATAAGAACCCAAACTTCTATCGGAAGAATTTTTAAGTCTTAAGCATGAGATTGAAAATCTAGGCTTGGTTAAGGTAAAAGACTTTTGGGAGAATCCACATAATGCAGGTAAGTGGATAATTTGGAAAAAAATAGAGAGTAGAGAGGATAGGATCCTCAACAGTAAAGCTAAGTCCCTGAAGAGAATTCTAGATCAGCAAATAATTCTAGTAATGCCAGGGTAGGATCAACTGAGGTGGGGTAACAACAAAGAGGGAAACTTCAATATCAAGGAAGAGAAAGGCCTTCTCCTCGATATGGAACCTCAAGCTCCAAACAAAACTTGACAAAAGCTTTGGAATCAGAAAGGCTAGATGAAAATCAAACTCTTCATGTGGTTAGTCAACCACCGAAATTTTTTAACTTGGGACAACCTCAAAAAAAGGGGCATGCTGGGACCCTCCAGATGCTTGCTCTGTGAGACCCACGAGGAGACCAGCGAGCATCTTCTTAACAACTGCATTTTCGCTGACAGGATTTGGGATTTCTTTACAAATATCTTCAATCAGTTTGATACAGACAAAGAAAGTATTGGTAACACCATCATCAACTGGAGAAATAAGATCTCTGATAATGAAGTTCTCAATTCTGCCTGGGAGCTCTTGCGAGGTGTTGAAGCCCCGAAAATCAGGTCTACAACAAGGGGGATACCCGCCCGGTCCGGACCTTGGTTGGCAGCTCCTTATCCATTTGGTATAGCGGGTCCAACTGGGGATATGGGACCAATTTCCCAATTTATGAGTGTGTGTGTGTAGAATTTGATGTTCCCGATCTAACAGTTACTAATTAAGATATTCTAATTCTAACTTTAATCTAATGCTATGCTATTGTATTCTAATAAGCAACAACATCTATGTCTATACTAACTCGGGGTGTAATTCTTCTATTATGCGATCTAAAAAAATTTCAGATAACAACTGGTAATAAAGATCATTCAGCTATTATGAGAAAAGAAATCAATAAGGATGAACCACTTCGTATAAGAAGTTAGACGAAATAGTTGTGAAAAACATATCACATAATGAGCTATTCATACATTAAGCATAAATAAATAGCTATCACCGTACAAAAGTGCCAAATGATAACTCAGGCATTCATGTAGTAATATATAAAAAACTAAAAATTGTATATCACTTTAACGCATAAGCATAAATGGTTGAGAGATAAAAGTACCATTTATAACTAGTCCTACTCATGAGCTTCAAGCAAAAATGATTTATCTCCTCTTGATCTAACATCCACTAAGAGTACAGAAGTGCAACATCAATAGCATATATTAAATGCAAACATCAACAAATCCTGTTCCATTCATTCATCAAAACCTCCTCAGAGGGTGCAAAAGTGCATGTTCAGAGGACAAGTTTTTGACAAATTTCTGGACCCTTCTCTAAATGCATGAGAAGGGTTTAAATACTACTAACTAAAACTAAAAATAATTTATTTACAAAAATTCAGGATACGGTTTAAATGACCGTCCTTTTTCTAGGAAAAAATAAAGTAAAACTATTTCTAAAATTAAATCTATCATCTAACTATTTCTGCATTTGCTTCTTAACGTCACAAGCATTCAGTATTTTCTTGAGTAGAGTCGGTTGACTGTCTTTTTCTTTTAGTTGAGCTAAGAAAACAGAATTGGCAAGAGTTGGCACCATCCTTTCAGCAAAATCGGTGATATACCTGAGAGTCATCCACTTACTATGTGGCTTTACCATGCATGTTCAGTAATAATCCCAGTTCAACTTGGTTAGCCCTTGGATTGCTTCTTCCTTTTCTTTAGCTTTCTGTTTCTAGTTTGTTTTTATCATTGCTTTCTTGCAATTTTCGGGGCTTGCAGGTGGCTGAGTAATTAGAAGCTTTCCTTTTCGAGCAAGTTTTCTCAGTGATGCGTGATTAGCGCTAGGCGCTAATTGTGCATCGAAAACTACCTCTGTTTCTTTGATCCGGGTTTCTCTGATGCGTTTTTCGCCTTTTGCGTCTCTTTCTCTTATTGGGTATAAAGCTCAAAATTTGTAAAAATAATGATTTCATGAGCTCTTGACCGTTAGCATTAAATTGTTTGTTTCTGATATTAGCATTGTTTAGTACCCATTTAACCATGGTTGTATATGAGAGATCTGTAATGGATGGCTCAGCTGAATTCTATGAACCTGCAACTCTGTTGCATGCGGTGTTCATGTATAAGGGCGCCATTTCTCTGTGTTTGGACATTGGAGTCCTACCCTTTCTTCCTCATAGTTTCTTGCATACTGCCTTGTATAACCTTTTGTTCTTCGTTCCTGCAGTTCACAAATGAGGTGAAAGTAATGATCAAAATAATGACAGGAAAGCTTTAAATGCCAAGGATATGCAAAAACATGCCACCTTACATGAACTGGCTCTTCAATAAACACAAAACCATATTTTATTAACAACTGACATGTAACTCATTAATTATCATTAAAGTGCGTAACCGGTTCTTGGTTTATGGAAAACGTTTTTTGAATAATGAGCCAGGAAAATCTGCAATGGAATGTTTCTGCGATTTACATCGCAGTATGGCATATCACTAAATCGCATTATCATTAGAGCAATATTTCCACATCGCAAGATCGCTTAATCACAAAATCGCAGATCGCAGTATCGTCATGTTGTTGTTGTTGATGTGCTTTATGTGAATTGCGATATGCGATATGCGATATCGCATATCGCATATCGGCGATTTTAAGGTTTTCTAACGTGAGTGCTCATTAATGCATGTGATGCGTTGGATTTTCACGTCGCAATCTCGCAGTTTTTATCATTTTGGCTCATAAGAAGGTGCCCTATCTTTCTTTGCACGATGCGATATCTCTTTAAGTAGTAAATTTAATTTCTTTATCATGAAACTTAAGTTTTTTAGATTTTTCAAAAGTATTTTCCTAAGTCCATGATGGTAAGCTTTATCCAAAAGCAAATATAAGCGCTAATTGATTTTTAAAATTTTTTTAACTAAGGGTCCCCACTTATTTAGTGTTATTACTAATACTAAATAAGGAGGGGGGTTGTTGGTGGCCACAACACCAGGTTTCATTATATGGAATGTGTGGAAAGAAAGGAACAAAATAATTTTCAAAGAGGTAAAAACTGACTCTCTCAACCTGGTGAAGTTGATTGCAAAACAACTTAAGTAAACAGTTGGTACCACCATCAGGAATCTCCCCAAAACTCCTCCCTTAGTGGGAGAATTGAGAATCCTTCAACTGCTAGACTTGTAGGGGCTTATTCCTCAAGGCCTAGGGAGGAAAGCAGGTATGAGTAAGGAGATAGAGGAATTTTGGCACCCTCCCCATGAAGGGTTTTTAAAATACAATAAAGATGGAGCTTTCAAAGGCAACCCATGGGAGGATGGCTTTGTGGGATTTCTAAGGGATGAAATAGGTAGAATAATTACCCTCTTCCATGGATATCTTGGAAAATCTACCAACAACATGGCAGAACTAATGGCATTAGAACAATGTTTAGAATTTCTGATACAAAACAATTGCCAACATGTCATAATAGAGGCAGATTCAGAGTTAGTCATCAACGTAGCCAAGGGAATTAGTAATGGAATAGGGCCGGAAAAGGTTACAAAACATTGGAGGTTAACTCGAGTTCTTCAGAGAATTCAAGTTCATCTTTAGGTGATTCATACCCTCAGATTCATACATGTGAAACGAAGGGAAAATAAGTTGGTAGACATTCTTGCCAACCAAGGGGTTGGCTGCAAGAGCAGTACAATCTTATGGAAGTGGAACACAATGGCTCAGAGCAACCTGAAAAATCTCTGTCAGAAGTAGGTGGAGGAAGATATAGAGGGTTATAGAAGCAAAATGATAGAAACCAATGTGTAAAGGACGGAGGTCAGAGGGTTTCCCAATTTTGGACAATAGTTTCAGCAGGGAAGACATGCCTAGATTAGTGATTTTGTTGGACATAATCAGGTTTCCTCTCCATGTTGGACATCAGAGACGCCCTATTCGATGGATGCAACATCTCATTCTTCTTCATATCCTCAAGGGTTTGACTGGTGACTGGATCATTGGCTTCCCTCCTTGGCTCTTTGGCTGGTGTCTTGTTTTGGATGATTGGGCGCATTGTCGGATGCTCTCAGGGGTTGCGCAACATGAAGTTCTCTGCCTAGACCCTACTTTCCAGAGTAAAAATGGTTTTCTAGTGATCGCGAGACCCAAAGGATGTTTTTGGTTTTCCAGTTTTGGTAGCGATCACAATCACTATTTGACATGTGGCTGTGGGGTAGGAGGGAATACCACCCTCCCCATGAACTAATGTTCGAGCATGTTGGGGTTGCGTTATGATCCTAGTCCATCTGATCAAATGAGAGGAAGTGACGGCTGGGATGGTTCGAGAAGTTTGGTGTTCGGGTGTGTTATTTGTTGTGACTCCTTTTGCATATTGGATCACAGCCGTCAGTTCGGGTTTGTTGTATCAACGGTGGAGATGTTTGAGGCTGGCTGTCAGTTGACTATCTTTTGTCATGATTTTTGGGAGCGTTCTCTTCCTTGTATAGGGGCTGGTTTACTCAAGGAGGGAGAGTTTAATGTAGCTGTTAGGCTTTTGGTAGGTGCAGTAAATATTTATCTCACTGGTCAAGCCACTGTTTGTTCTTTAAGGATAGCACCTTTCCTTCACCTCCTCAGTAACTCCGGGAGTGTGTTAATTGGAGCTGCTTTCTTTTCTGTTTGGTGCTTTGGTACTTGGTTTTTCTTTTGGTCTGTGGGATGCCTCAGTTTTTATCTTTTGAGAATTTTGAGGTTGAGACATTGAGCTAGGGGCTAGTTCCTCTCACCCTTTTCTCAGGTTTTGTATGTTTTCTCCTTGGTTCTCATTTCACCAAGGCTAGCTGTATTCTATGTATTTTAAACTGTTGATTAATGAAATAGAAGGTCCGAATCTTGTATTAGCAAAAAAAGAATAGATGAATAATAAATAAGTCGTCAATGATATTTTTTAATTCCTCCCGTGTATCCAATTGGGACATATAATCAATCCTGACGTTCTTCTTACCTTGTTGGACTATTACTTCAAATTCAAATTCTTAGACTAACAAAAACCATTGGCAAATATGACCCTGTGATCCAAAATGGATATTGGATAGACTTCTAAGTCTAAAGTGTTCCTCATAGAGGAAAATTAAATTCCAAGGATGCTCCTGGAAATAGTCCCATTGCAGAGATCTTTTCATTCTGAATCTACTACAACTTGAATGGGCTAAAGCAGACTTCGGATGAAGAAGTTATTGCAGAAAGAAGATTGCCTTTGTCCTTTGAAAACGGAGGCATTTCTTCTAAAAATGGCCTAAAAGGATCATTGAAGAAATCAAATCACAAATAGCCAAAGGGAAGGACTTAAACTAGAGGTGGAAGGACCTCCAATCAGTGATCTCTAATATATCAAGTCAGAGATAGGCCCACATGCAATATCGGAACCCTAGGCTATGCGACATTCAATCGTCAATGATCGGATTGGCGAATCAACATATTCAAAGGGATGAACCCTCGGGCCATTACATATGCAATATGTGATAACGATCTGTGGCGTGTGATCGCACCCGTCAGATCGAGAAAGGAATGGATGGTCTAGATTTAATCAGTGATTGGCGATCGATGATCCTCAATACAAAGGGCCGATGTGATAGCGACATGCGATGCGATCTCAGCCACTCAATCAAGGATTAGATCAACAATTAGGATTTGATCAGTGATTTGCGATCGAAAATCCCCGATGCCAAGGCCAATGTGGTAGCAATTGCGATAAGTGATATAGCACATACCTGATGGGAATTATAAGCCTGATCACATAAATTTTGAAATTTGGAAATTCAAATTTTCTGTGTATTCCCGTGTATTGAGGTTTATAGACCTCCCGCTTATGCGATGATACATGCCAACTAATGGCGGGCCTGATAGGGTTTATAGGGGTGATTTCATAAAGTCTAGGTCTTCGCACCTGATAGTGCTTTTTCTATGTATTTCCGTTACGAGCCAAAAATGCATTATTTCGTGATTTTCACTCGGAAAGAGGCTACCGGTTCATTTTCCATTGGGAAACAACCATCATTCCTTGTGCCACGTTATAGGCGGGATTTTTTGTAACAGGGATGCGTTTTGAAGCACGAAGAGGCAGAGTTGGGAAAGGAATGATTCCTCATTATGAAAGGGACAAAGGAATGACTGTGGAAGCCGCAGAGTTAAGGAATGCCTTACAAAAACATAGAGAGCATGATTGAATAAAGGTCATTGAAGAACAAGACAGTTGAGGGAGTCTTGAAGTTGCTTGGAGGTCAAGTGAAACAACCAAAGAGCTGAAAGTCACTGAGGTAGTCACTTTGAGGTCGAGCAGACTACTGATAGCTCACAGAGCTATAGTGCAGAGAGTGCATTTAACTGAAGGTCACTAGAATGTAGCAAAAGGTCACTTGGAGGTCAAATGAACCATTGATGCATGCAGAGGCCGAGAGAGAGCTCAGAGAAGCTAGATTCGAAGAGCCAAGAGCCAGAGCGAGAGTGAGAGCCACAAGCCAGAGCCAAAGAGATAGAGTGAGAGCCAGAGCTATGAGCCAAAGCCAAAAAGCCAGAGCGAGAGCTAGAGCCAGAGCCAAAGCCGAGAGACAAAGTCAAAGCTAAGATCCAGAAAGATGAGAGCTTCAGAGCCACGGATGAGGTGGTGTTCTAAGTCCATTGTGTTCTATGTAAACCAGTGGAGTGGAGCATGGAGCTTGTAAAAGAATTATTGCCATAATCCTAGAGAGCCTAGTTGACTTGACTAGAGCTCACATAGATGTAGCCCAAGAGTTTTGGGTGAAATCCTAATTAAATTGTTCTCTTATGTGTTTGTTATTGCTGCAGTGTTTCAGTGTACATGTATCTACATATCAGCATAAATAAAAGAATTTTAAAGCACATAAACAGTAAAAAATAAACACCAGCATACACCTATTTCAAGCACATTATTAATTCTACATTTGGTTAATCATAATATCTTTGGAATATTTAAGCATTGGAGGTGGGAGAGGTTCTTGTAAGCTGAAGAAGGTGGAAAGAGAAGATGGCAGAAATGGAAAGGAATTTTCCATGAATGATGTGTCTCAGGCTGATTCACATGTTGATGCTGATCTCTAGACAAAGGAAAGACCTTTCAAATGGGTTGGCAAGAAATGGTTAGAGTTCTTATCTAATTAATATTGCATGTCTATTGATGCATCTATTTGCATTTCCTTGTTGATGAGATGCAAGTTGCAAGTTCTTACTGTTATCACTCAGGTTGTTCCCTGGCTCCAGGAGGGAATACGACCGAGGTAACCACTAATCAATCTTTCAGCTGCAGATCCTAGCCAATCAACAACCAGAGAGGGCTCTCTCTTTGTGATTTAGATTTGTTTGATTGTATGTTAGGCTAGTTATGAAACATAGGTTTGTTTGGTGTTTGGAAGATGACATTCAGTAGAATCAAGGCAGTAAGTTGAGAGAAGTTCATACCATTGGGTTGATGGAGTCCAATGAAATAAACTTCTGGATATGGTTTCTTTGGCAATGGGAATATTGCAGAGCAGGATAGATAAACATAAAACAATATTGACACTAAAAGTAGGATGGAATGAAGTCAAGAAATGAAAGGTAATCAAGAATCTTTCATTATGTTAACAGAGAGAAATTGTGTAAACATTATCAGGGAGCAATTAAGAATTCCTTGATGATATTTAATATGTAAGAACCAGGGAGACAAGAGCATTGAAGAATTCTTGCCTATGATAGTCTTGTGGAAAACATAGAAAACTACAGGAATTGAACACAGAGTACAGCTAGTAAATTATGGGTTAGCCTTTCTTCCTGTAATTTAGAACATGGTATTCATATGATAAATAAAAAACAAATATAATAACTCAAGAGTAAAGAAAAAACTTATTGATCCATGCATTAACACAAGAATTCTGCAACAGATCCTTCATCCATTGATTCCACATCCAGCAAATTCACCAACACAACATCAAGCAATTTTATTCAGAAGAATTCTCAAATTTACAGAGCAGGTCTAGAATGATATTCATCAGCGAACAATAATACATCTATTTCGAAGGTATTTATAAGAAGTTTACAAAATATCCCGTAGGGAAATATCTAGACATAAATTTATCCATCTACTCTGGCAAAAGCAATCACTGATGTAGAAAAAACCGCGCAACAATCTGAGGAAATAAATATGTTGTACTGGCTGCCTTAGGTGTCCTGCTTATTGCTGACTTTTTGACTCTGATAGTCGGTTGATAATTGCTTCCCTGATGTGTGTTCCTGTTGTGTTGTCTTTTGCCACCTGTGCCTGAGTTTTTTTCATCTTTTGGTGCGAATCGTCCCCTCATCTCATTTAATTTTTCCTGATATTACCTTTTTACTGTAATGCCAACAATTTACAAAAAGGAGAACTCAACTTTATTTTGGTAAAACCTCTAGCATGCTTTGCCACCACTGATCTGTTGGTAATTTATGCTTTCTCAATTTGATTAGTGTCTCATCCGCTTCAGTGTACCTATAATAATTTGGCTAGAAATCAAAAGGATGTGCCACCTCATGCTCAATGAAAAACAAACTTTCCAATTTATCATACAAACTCTATCCAGAGGAAGGCACTGTCTCTTCTGTGCTGCTTGATGATGCTGTAATTTGATTTTTCACCTAGGTATTTAACCTATGAGCATAGTGCTCTTGCTTTAATAGCTTCCCACTGCTAGTGACCAGGCTAGGTAAACCTTCGCATTGTAACATTGCAAATTTATGTCTGAAGGCTTCTATATCTGCCTGCATTTCCTGGCATTTTATTTCTACTGTCTGAACAAAATTTCTCATAGTTAGCACCTTCTTGACTCTTAAAATAGTCTTTGTCCTGTTATGAATGTCCAGAGATGCTAACTGTTCACTGGTATGAGTGTTTAAAAAATGAATCATTTAGTTGGCTTGCTCAGGATTATTGGCCAATAATACCCTAGCCTTTTGAGTTTCATACTGAGCCACTCCTATCAACTCTATCTGATCAAAAATAGTTTGTATTGCTGTCCACTGATCAACTATAGCTTGGCCAACCTTATCCCACAAAATGGTCTTTATTTCTGTCAGGGTTCTATGGAGAGTGAGGTCCTTCTCCAAGGCTTTTATTTTATTCTCTAGGGCCTTTACTTCCCTAGTTTTCTCTGCTACAGTCATCATTGACTTGTCATAACTAACCTTAATTTTGGCTAGTATTTCCTTGGTTTCCTTCAGTTCTGCCATCTGGGTCTCCAAATCTTTTATCTCTTTCATCATTTCCTCCATGCTCAAGCTAGCCTCCTGTAGTGCACTTGCTGTAGCTGATGCTGAAGTTGGGGTACCTGCTGTTGATGCTGGATCAATGGGAGGTGTTGTTGTAGTGACTGCTAGAGGAGGAGCTATGAGAATTGGAGCTGTTTGGGCTGGATGAGAGGCCAAATCTTGTTGTTTTCCTTGTAAAGCATCTTCCAAGGCCTTTTCTGTATCCAGCAGTCTTTGGTTCATCCTCATTAGTAAGCTAACCACATCCTCTTCTTCCTTTTACTGTGCCACCTTTGTGGTTTGAGGATGTATTGTAGCTGGCAACTTCAATTGTCTCCTTAGGTCTGCTATGTCCTCCACCTTTTTCCTTATTAAGGCCTATGCACCTTTGGGATCCTTGGGATCATGCCTCAATTCTATAATGATTTCTTCCAAGGATTTTATTATATTATCCTTCGCCAATGAGGAGGCGTTTTCCAGCTCTAATTGGGCAGAAGTGTTATATAATGAATTTTGTAATCTATGGGCCATTAGAACTTTGTCTGCCGAGGTGGAGTATACCATTTCTCGAGCCTGTTTGTGCAACTCAATATGGTCTATCAGATGGATATCTTTGGCAAGAACTTCCAAATTGGTCTTAATATAATCTGCAGTTGACTGTGGCTACCGTACAGTGGGCCTGAAGTGACTAAGAGTTATCTTCCTTGCCTACATATCATAGGCTGCCATCAGCCTTTGTTGATTGGTAGGAGCCATTCCTAACAATTGATTATAAAGCTGAAACCTCACTAGTTCATTTCTAGCTTTAATTTCTGTGAATTCTCTCTTGATATCTGAGCCCTGCTTGCTCTGTTGCTTGGTGGATGAAACCTCCACACCAGGTTGTTTCTCTTGCTCCTGCTGAAAGGAGTTGGTTGATGTTTCCAAAATTGGAGGGATCTGCTGTTCAGAAGTTCCCTCACCCCTGATGTTACCTGTTCTTTCTTTGGTGAATTCCTCCTCAGAATAGAGGTTTAGCCTTTGTCTTTTCTCGCCCTGTTGATCTGTAGATGCCCCTATAGGTGTCTCTTCAATTCTGTCCCTTTTTTTGGCTCTTTCTTCATTGTGAGGGGTTTGTAGTACAGGGATTTCAGCTACCTTTACTTGGGTTGAAGGGCCTTGTTCTTAACCCTTTTCCTGATTTGTAAATGGTTGTTCTGGCATTGTACTCTGCTGCTCTGAATACTGAATTTCTTTACCTTTCCCTGCAGGCAGAGTGGCTTCTTGAGCCAGCTATTGTGAAGTTGTAGTAGTTGATGTGCTTGCTCCAATATGTTGAGGTTGTGTGAAAGAGACCTGTGCAAAATAATCCAGGTCAATTCTCTTCTCATAATCTATCATTTCTTTTTCTAATCCTTCTTCTTCAGTAATATCTTTGATTAGTGTTCCCTCTACCCATTCTTGTCGATTTGCATATTGTTCAATGTGAGGGATTGGCTGGTGCACATATCCTGAAAGCCGTTTTTTTACTCTTCTATAGCTTATGAAATGTTTAGGGTCATATGGTGCCCAAATGAAGCTTTTTTTCAACATGAGTTCTTCCCTTAGCATCTTGTCTGTATCACTCCAGGCTTCTTCCCTCTTGTTGAAACAAAAAGGACCCAATTGATGTCTAATATTGAGTTGTGCCTTCTTATTTTTTCCATGGAAATGAGTTAAATCTACACTACTAAATTGCCTGAAATATTCCAAGGTAAAAAGTCTCATGGGGACATATCTTGGTAGTTTGTAGGGGGCAACTCACAACCATAAATCCTGATCACTGTATGGTTTTGGTAGAAGTACCAATCACCAATGCTATAGCCCCTTGACAGATGTATAATTCTCTGTATTTCAGCAGTGAGTCTGCCAGGAGGAGTCATCATCAAGAGGCAAGTGGCTGGGTAAATGAACATATCAATAAACTCACAATATGTATAGGGTGAGAGGTGTACTTCATGGAAAACTGAGGTCCAGAAGATAACAGATCTCCTCTCTCCTTTAGAGTCAAGTTTCTTGAGAGGGACTTGAAAACTATCAAGGTGATAGTACAACAAAAAATGGTATATGTAAGAGGTATATTTTAACACTGGTTTTGCATCCTAGACTGTAGGATATCATATCTATTAGGATCTTGCCTGTTTCATTGATTGAGACTTGATGATAAGGTGGAGGATGATCATCCTGGAACTGTGGTTGCATGAAAAACTGACCTACTCTTGTTATTTCTAAGCTAGCCAATTTTTCACCTTGATCAAGCAGGAGTTTCATTGTGAGAGGAACCACAAGTTGAGGTGGCTCAAAGTTCAACATCTCATTTATGGATTGAGGAGTAATGTAGAACAGTACTGATCCATCTGGAGTCAGGATTGCTCTTTGTGTGGGATCATAGTTTGCATGGCATAGATGAATGAAGTCAGGCAGCACATTGACTGAAGGGATGTGGTAGATGGGCATGTTGGATTCCCAGATTCTCAGGACATCAGTGTTATTTCTATGGCTATTTCTGAATTGACAAAAAGTTTGCAGGTGAGACTTAAGGCCCATCATGTCCTTAATCTGGAAGTCCCTGTTTGCCAGAGGTAACCACTCCAAATCCTTATATGGTGCATTCAAGGGGGCAATGTTGTTGAGATTGCAACAAGATGATGGAGCTTAGTGAAAAGAGTCGCCTTCACTAAGTGGGCCCGCAGGCTATTTTTGGCGCAAGTCTATTTTTAGACTATGTCTATTTTTAGACATATGGATCATGTCTATGGATTGCAGGTTGTTGTTATGGATGATTGATCAAGTTGGGAAAAATATATGGACTTCTATTTTTTGATGAAAGTGTGAGTGATCACAGTGTGAGTGATCAAGTCTATTTTTAGACTGGCTGTCAAAAATAGAAAAGTCAAATATTATTATCTCACAATAATATTTGGACTATAAACTTTGTCTTATTCTCTTGGAGCACTTCAGTTCGAGCTACGGATGTGGCACATGCAATTGCATGAAGGGAATACGTGGTTCTTATGGCGTTAGTTGAATATTTGCATTGCATGGACTTCAGTAGAACTCAAGTGAGTTGAGTTTAGTGGACCTTGGAGGTGCAGTTGATGGAGTTTGTGTTCAGTTTAGCTTTTTTTTAAACTGGTTGTATTTAGGTTCTAACTGGCGATTAGACTAGAGATTGAGTTGGGTTTGAATTAGTTATTAATTTAATTCATCAAGTTATTAACCTCATTAATAAACTAATGAATACATTCAGTTTAACTCAGTTATGTCAGTGCATGTTCAGTTCAGCAAGGACAGGATGTT
>APFE030861328.1:13197-32136 GCA_000404065.3 Pinus taeda
CTAAGGATGTGGTATCAGAAATTTGATACATTTTTACGGGGACTTGGCTTCACTGAAAGAAAAAGCAGATCACTGTGTGTATTTTAAATTAATTGGTGACCGTGTTATTTATCTGGCCTTATATCTGCATGATATGTTGCTGGTTGGAAATGACAAAGAAATTATCTAGGATTTGAAGACCCAATTATCCTCCAAATTTGACATGAAAGATGATGGTGCTGCAAGCTATATTTTGGGCATGGAAATTAAAAGAGATTGGGCAAAGACGAACCTCTGGATAAACCAGAGGAAGTATGTTGAGACAATACTGCAGAGGTTTAATATGCAGAATAGTAAACCAGGGAAGGTTCCTATTCCTGTAGGTCCGAGGTTATCTGCTGAACAATGTCACAAGACACAAGAAGAGGAAGAGGACATGTCACATGTTCCATATGCAAGTGTATCCAGTAGCCTGATGTATGAAATGGTCTACACTAAACCAGACATTGCACATGCAGTGGGAGTATTGAGCAGGTTTGTCAAAACTAGGAAAGGCGCATTGGACAACAGTGAAGCGCATTTTTAGGTATTTGCGTGGCACTAGTGATTATGGTTTGTGTTATCAAGGAAGACTGGGATTGGACAAAGTGTTGGATATTCATGGCTTTGTTGATGCAGGCTGGGCTAGAGATCTGGATCAGAGAAGATCTACAAGTGGGTATGTGTTTAACCTATTTGGAGGTGTAGTGAATTGGATGAGTAAGAGACAATCTATAGTGGCACTATCAACTATAGAGGCAGAATACATGGCAGCCACTCATGCAAGCAAGGAATCAGTTTGGTTGCAGAGATTGTGTTCAAGTATGGGGTTGGTACAAGAAGCTATAAGGATATACTGTGATAGCCAAAGTGCAATTTTCTTGGCAAAGAACCTCGCATATTATTCAAAGGCAAAGCACATTGATGTTCAGTATCACTTTGTGAGGGATATGATAGAAGACAAAAAGGTTTGCTCGTAAAGGTGGACACTTTGAAGAGTATTGCAGATGCATTGACAAAATCTGTGAGCTCTGAGAAGTTCTCTTGGTGTAGAGAAACAATGGGTGCTGCAGGGCTGGATAAATGACTAAACTCTGTTGTGGCCCCCTGTCGAAAGAAAACAACAAGTGGGAGAATGTTGGGTTTTGTTATATTCTTTCCATGATTGGCCCACGTAGTTAACCAAGGGTTAGAGGGGGGGAGTCACATGGGGTTTGAGGCATACCTGTAACCGCACTTTATGGGGTCTGGGGTAGTGCCCCAGAAAATTTTTGTTTTGGACCCTATGTTAGGTTGGGTAGACCCACCTACGGTTTTGTGCATGATTTTCACACATGTTTTTGGACGCGATGGTTTTCGATCCATGGTTTTGGATGTGATGGTTTTCTGTCCATGGTATTGGATGCTTCAACATGTATAAATATGTATTGTAACATTGAAAGGAAAATAATGAAAAATCAAGCTGGTAGTCCCCGTTTTGGGATCCAGGGGAAAATCTCTGTGTATACGTGTTTTATGTGTTATGCTCTCTCATTATTTATTTTATGTGTTTTAGAATTCGTATGCAGGTAATTTTTGTATGGGGTTAAAACCTACAAACCAAGTGCACATACACATAGTGTACATCACACACACACAATCACACATGATGTACACATCATGCAATACACTCGCTTACACCTAACATACAATAGATACACCTACATCCAGTATATACAATACAATACATATGCCTACATCCAATGCATAATACAACACATACACCCGATATAAAACACAACTCATACATATATACCTGATGTACAATGCCACACAATACATGTACCCACATAATGCACTTACCTAGTATCACATGCCTTCAACACAACTTGTATAAAATGCACGCAATACCACACATGCACTAGTATCATATGTCCAACATGTACATAGTACCACCTGTACACCACACCACCTTCACAATGTGTGCACAACATCACATGTACATGACACCACCTGCAAAACATGTACACAACGCCCCATGTACACTATACCATTGTACATCGTGTAGACAATAGAAAATGTACACAGTACAACATGCACTCCATTTACGCGACACCACATGTACACAAAACCACATGCAAGGCATGTACACAACACCACCTGCACATAATGGCACTTGTACAACATGTACATAACACCATTTGCACAATCATGCACACCACACCATATGTACATAGCACCACATGTACAAAATGCATGCAACACCACTTGTACATAGCATTGAATTTCCAACATGTACATAGCATCTTCTATACCCAACAATAAATATCCAACATGTGCACAACACCATATGCACAAAACACTTCATATCCATCATGCACATAGTACAATATGTACACAATATTTCATATCCAGCATGTACATAGCACCATCTATACCCAATGTTAAATATGCAATATTCATACAACACTATCTATACTACACCATGTACATGACATTACACAATCAACATGTACACACACTAAATATGCACCATACCACATGTACACAACATCATAGCTGCAATAAGTACAACATATACAAGATATGCAAAATAGTAACACACATCAAAACCACACTGTCTTAGCTAGCAATCTTGCTTCCAATGCCTTATCCATGATTGTTCCAACATGCCGTAGACCACACTGATTCCATTTGATGATATATCCCTTGGTATAGCCTGTCCATGACATAGTCATAATATAATCACATAATATCAACTCACAACCACATGATATTGACCTCAAATATTTTCCATGCCTACTCTTCCACTTGATTCCTCATAACCCAAGGACTTCTTCATGTCATTCACCTGCATAAGAAATCATTCCTCCATAAGAATGACCCCTAACAACCTATCAGAGAGTAAAATAGATGCCTGGATACATACATATATAATCATCAACTTAAAATAATGATCACCCTCTCAAACAACAACATACATACACGTATACATAAATAAACATCAAGATAATCACCATCATAACATAATTACTAGATAACATAAGGTCTAGGTTAAGAGAACTTCCTTTATTCATGCACAACATTGAGATTAATCATTTCCAATCATAGCCAAGGAAACTAACACCTCATATCCATTTACTTTACCTTTTCTAGTTACCTTTCTCATGACTATATTGCCACTATCCTTTTACTACAATGGACCCAAGCAATCCAACCAACTATCATAGTCTTACCTTTTGTTTCTCTTCGTCATGCAATGAGCTCCATCCATGTCTCACATTACCTGTTGAGTACCACATAGTTCTCCCTAAGCTCCATTAGCTTTCCTCTTTCTAAAATAATTCCCAAGGCACTCAAAACATAAAAGCTAAGACACGAAACAACCAAGAAGGAAACCATGAAACCAATAACAACACCACAACCCATGTGGCATGGCCATGCACTAAACATAACAAAACTGCAAATCAAGCCCAAGAAAATAACAAAAGACTAAAGGCACAAGAATAATAATAGACATGATGAATTGATCCCTATGGTTCCCAAGGAAACGCAACTAGAGCCTTCTTCAAGATTCCATGGCAACCTCTCTTTGCCATGCAGTCCCCTCCATCATATTTCGATAATCACATAACTCTCAATGTATAAATAAGCATAACAATACATAAGTCACCTTATCTTGTTGTGCCAAGGACGTTGCTTGCAACTGAACATATCCACACCATCTCTCAAGGGACTCCAATTCTATGACAGATCCACCTGTAACTAAATAATAGCTAATATACCTATCAAGTACATTTTCATGAATCTAGCACATATCCACATAATGTCAAACAAAATCAAGGTTAATAAGACTCCATGTATGAAAATCACTTGTTTGTTTTGAATTAAGGTTTCCAAGCATAGCCAAAAGAATTCTTACCCGATTCATTTCTTTTACCTTTACCCTATTGCAACTAAGACTTACTATGTACTATCATGTCACCTAACTGTTAGTTATATAGCCACATCAATTATTACTTTTTCAGGCTAATACCATCATGCTTCTTGCAACTTCTAACACATGTCAACCACATGTTCCAAGTATCATGACAATCATATCTATCAACTTGAAACCAACATTGAGTAAGACTAACAATCATGCCATAATCCATATTCAACTCATAGTAATTATACATAATGCTACAACTATCACCTACTTACACACAAGTACATATCAACTATATCGAGACATATGTGTTAGTACAGTCATCTTAAAACAAGATCAATGGAGCACATACTTATATTATGAAATTCAACAAACATTCAAACAACCTAAAAGAATACCATGCTAAATAAATCAACTAGATGACATAATAGGCACCAAACACTCAACATAAAATAGACAACATAATCAATAATGAAGCACCAAGTATACTACATAAGAAAACACATACCTTAGTTTGCCTTATGAGAGGTTATCTTATCTGCACAATCAATCTAGTTTGCAAAATATAACTTTAAAACATATCAACTCAAATCTAAATCATGATATCCATAGTAGTAACTAACTTCCATTTTCACTTGATAAACTCATAAGACTTTTTCGTTCATACATAACAGTCACATATGTATGATCAATATAGATAAGTATGACACCATATCATAAATATGTTGGCTCATATGTGAATATCGCAACCATAACCATCTGCATTGGTCAAAAAAGCTTTACAGAAGACATATAACATCAATATCTTCAATGCAATGAACATGACCATCACACACATGACCAATCCAAATTACAACATCAAGATCTCAATGAAATAAACCTAATCATCAAGTTAATAGCACATAACAACAATAACATATATATCATGCTCATCAAGTACGTAAAACCTAATCATCAAGCTAACTGTCATATAAGCAACAGCAAGTTAACCTATAACATACTCATCAACAACATATCATATAACATAATCATCAAGTTATCTAACCTAACCAACAATAGTGATTCTTACAACCACATGTTACTATCATTCTTGACTATTCGACTCATGTCCATGTGACTATACTAATCGAATATCATCTATCATGAATGTAACTATAACATCGAAAGACATGTACATAAACCTAATCTATATAAAAATCCTTGACTTACATACCTGCATGTGAAACATACAGTAAATGTATGACGATATGCTCTTACCCCAAAATCCAACGTTGAAATCTCATTATGGTGATCTGCATCTCCTGTTCTATCTTAGCCAACATGTTAGCATCATAACAATCAATATCTCCATGATGACCGTAAATGCATATAATGACTTCACAAGGCATGTTTTCCCTACTATTCATGAATATCTTTAACCAAGACCATACATGCATAACAATTGCATAATCAACCATTCACACATGAAGACATACTCCATGACAACACCTTCAACCTTCACATGGTGACATCACTATAACCATGATTAACACCATGTAAATTCAACAAGCACATGGACTACATGCATAAGGAGCACTTATGCAACAAACATGAAGGCTTGCTCAATGCACATGCCAAGGAGAGCACATCCATGCTCTGATACCACTCTATAACACCCTCCTACCACATCTACCCAAGAAGTTGGCCAGCCGGGGTAAATATGTGACGAGAGGCCACTATGATATGATTCAAATTTCTAAGTCACATTAAGGAAGTGGAACCAACACAAACAGACCATACAACATCCAACATCATCAATAAAACCCTCAGAAGACAGGTTAACCACTTAGACAACTTGTCCCTAGGTCCTACTAATGTTTTAGGTCTCTTGGGCCATAGTTGCTCTCATTATATGGGAAAGGGTGTAATCAACAATGTAAATTCACTCTCACAGACCTATTTGCCAGCAAATTCAGACCAAAATTGTCAGTGTTGTGCCATCGACTCTGGGATTTGCACCACTTTTTAAGGCCCAGAGCCCATGTCACTACCCAGAACTGATCCATATCTTCAAATCAATAAAGTAACATGGAAATGATAGTACTAAAGCAAATACTTCTTCAAGACCTTGATTGGACCCCTACTAGCCATGACAGGCATTTCGCCAAATATATCATCTACATGTAATCTACAGGTGTAAATAACATAGTTAAGAGTAGGGATCTCATACTTACCTGAAAATCACTATGAACCATTTTTCCCTCATTCCATTTGTTGCATTATCATTTATTAGGTCATAGACACTTTATCCATTAACATAAAACTAAAGAAATGTTGTAATTCATACATAACTATTGTCATAAAATGTCCATATAACTAACATAATAGGAACAAAAATACAATAAACATGGAAACCATCAAATCCATAAATACATCAGTACCTTTACATATGGAAATCAAGGGAAAGAATTTATCATTAATTAATGCAATGAACCAACTAGATATGGGACTATCACATTCCACCCAACCATAGAATGGCTGAGACAAATCTCTCTTCAGTCATTCATCCCCATGCCATATTCCAATCATGAATGTGGGATCTCATAGAACACATCAATCAAAACTCATCGAGGGCTTCCAAATGCCATGCACCTCAACCCATCAAACAATGATTCCACCTCATGATAGGACATCACAAAAACCATCATTGAATTTCTCTCCATCCAAGCCTTCGAGGCATTCTAGAGTGTTTGTCCAACCAAGGCTTCCAGAACTAGTAACTCAACCCACAAATTATATAGGGCTTCGAGAGCATTTTTCCAACCAAGGCTTCTAGGACTACTAACTCAACCCACCAAGGGCTTTCAGAGCCTTAATCCAACCAAGGCTCCCAGGACTAATAACTCAACCCATTATGTTATAGGTCTTCTAAAGCGTTTGTTCAACAAGGGCTTCCACGACTAATAACTCAACCTAATCTAAGGAAACATGAGAACCAACCAAAACAAAACAATTCAATTAAACCCACAATCACCATGGCTATCCAAGAAATTTCAAGGCTAGGAAATCCACTATGAATCCAAGAAATCCTTCATGCCAATGATAAATCACAACCAAGAAACCACATGCATATGCCATGTACACCAAAACTAGCGAAGAAATCATACATGCAACTTGGTACCTACAAGAAAATCCTAGTGTAGCTACTAATCCCAATACCCTCTTATGCTTTCCTTCTCTTCCTTTTCCTTCTTGCTCCAAGAATCCAAGTATGCCACACCCTTCAAAAGTTTTCCAAGAAATCTCTAAGTATCCAAGAGTATGAGAGGGAGAGAGACAGAATCATGAGAGAGATCCAATAATGAACTGAAAAGGGTTACCCACTAATACTCAAAAGCCTTTTTATGAATGAGGCCTCTATTTTCATCATTTTCCATTATTTTCTTTCATTTTCCTCCTCACATGCAACCTGTGACCTTTCACCACCTTTCTCTACTAATTTCCATTATTTTCATAAATAAATGTGCCAAAATTCCTTAGACATTGCCTTTGCCAATTTCCTTAGCCATAAACAACCAAGTGAACACCCCGTATGATGTATTCCCCAACATTTAGTTTGGAATATGTGTCCCGTTCATCCATGGTTATTGTTTTTAATTTTATTAAATGGAATTTTCACGAGGGATATTACAACCCTCCCCCTTGGAGGACACCATCCTCGGTGTTCAATCACACATATACCTGAGCAACTTGTTGAAAGAAAACATACTTCTTATGGAGCTTTATAACACAGCTCGATGAAATATTTACAATGAAAGATCTGCACAAGAGAAAAAACATCATGACAACATGACAACATACCACATAGTGGAGCTTTATAACACAACCGATTATGGTATTTACAACGATCATCCTACTGAGTGCCAACTCATATAACATCACAACATCATGATAACATAACCACATGATAACATAATAACATGACACCCATACCGCATAGTGGAGCTTTATAACATAGCTCGTTACGGTATTTACATCCATACATGGGTGTACATATAAAAACATCATCAAAATATAGATTCCAAAACATATGACAAATCATATACCAAAGCATATATCAAAACATGTACTAAACACTATATCTAAGCATATATCAAAACATCATATAGAATATATAAAACCATCATAAACCATATATCAACCACCATAAAGTAAATACCAAACCATCATAAAGCATATACCAAACCACCATAAAGCCAATACCAAACCACCATAAGCAAATACCAAACCACCATAAGGAAATACCAAACCACCATGTCACATTAGTTTGCCTCAACCAGAAAACAAGGAAGGATACATAGCCCACATCTAATCATCTATCTCTCATGTAGCTTCATCGGGCCCAAAATTTTTCCATTGAACTTTAACTTTTGTCTATTTCTTGGTTCTAGAGAATGAGCACCTTTTTCTACAATATACACTGAGGCTCCAACTAGAATTCTCCATCTGGTTCCACCTGTAATACAGACCAGCGAATCACATGATCAACATCCTTAACATACTTCTTAAGCAAATATACATGGAAAACATCATGGAATTTCATTGTATAGATACCAAAACATATGCAAAATCATATACCAAAGAATTTATCAAAACATATACTAAACACCATGTCTAAGCATATATCAAAATATCATATAACATATACCAAACCATCATAAAGCATATATAAACAACCATAAAGTAAATACCAAACCACCATAAAGAAAATACCAAACCATCATAAGGAAATACCAAACCACCATGTCAAGTTGCTTTGCCTCAACCATAAAACAAGGAAGGATACATAGCCCACATATAATTTTCCATCTCCCATTTAGCTTCATCAGGCCCAAAGTGTTTCCATTTCACTTCAAATTTCTCTATTGCTTGGTTCTAGAGCATGAGCACCTTTTTTTGCAATATACACTGACGCTCTGACTAAAATTCTCCATTTGATTCCACCTACAAAATAGACCAATCAATCACATGATCAACATCCTTAACACACTTCTTAAGAAAAGATACATGACCAACATCATGGAATTTCACTGTCGGAGGCAGTGAAAGTTGATAGGCTACTAGTCCAATCTGCTCAATAATACTGAAGGGTCCACAAAATTGTGGTGCAATATTGGCAGATCAGCCAATCCATAAGGAGCTTTTCTTTGGTTTGATGTGCAAGTACACTTGTTCCCCAACCTGTAACTCCTTGAACAACATGTTCTTTTCTGTATAACTCTTATGCGTATCCTATGATGCCTTCAGATTCTTCTTAATCACCTTCATAACCTGTTCCATGTTACCCAACATATATAGTTCAATCAATACTCTTATAATCGGATCACTGCAAATAATGGGAGTGTTACAACTGTGCCCATATAATTCCTCAAAAGGACTCATCCTTAGTGACTCCTGATAATTATTTTTGTATGAAAACTCAACCAAAGGGAGATAACCTTCCCACTTGCACTGTTGATGCATCATATACAACCTCAACACATCCTATAATATCCTATTGAACCTTTATGTTTGTCTATTCGTCTGTGGATATAAGCCGTGCTGAAGGCCAACTCTATGCCCAAACCTGTAAATAACTCCTTCCAAAACTTGGAAGTGAACTTCACATACCTATATGACACAATCTCTTTAGAAAACCATGTAGTATAACCACATCTCAGATGAATACCTGTGCCACATCACTAGCTGACAATGTAGACTTTACCGAAACAAAGTGTGCAACCTTTGTTAACTTGTTCATAATGACCATGATGTAATCATGTTGCTTCACTGTCTCTGGCAACCCTATGATGAAATCCATGGAAATGACCTCCCATTTCCACTAGGCAATAACGATCAGATATCATAGTCGACCTGGACATTTGCACTCTGCATTCACTCAATGAAAATCAAAACATCTAGCCTCAAAGTTTGCTACATCTTGTTTATATTTGGCCAATAGTAACATCTCTTCATTGCTCTGAGTGTCTTTTGATAACCTGGGTGACCCGAATAAGGTTTTGTATGAAACTCCCTCAAGATCACATTCTTGAACTCACTGCTATCGGGTACATATATCTTGTCTCTGAACCTAACCAATCCAATTATCACAAGACAATAGTCCAAGCCCTATGCACCTACACCTGTACCTGTACCACTACCAATACCTGCACCATCATTTGTAACTATACCTGTAATATCACCTGTACTTGTACATGTATCTATATTTTGCTGCAACCTATGCACAATCTCCATATATCTAACATCCTACAGTCCTGCCCACAAGATCATGTCCTATAAATATATCCCATAAGGGCTCATAACTGCTAAGTGATTCACCTTTATTGCTTGATAAGAGAATCTACCCCTCGGTTCTCCTTGCCTTTGATGTATCTAATCTCAAAGTCGAACTCATTGATCATGGCCAACCATCTACCCTAACTAGCATTTAGATTTGTTTGGTCAAAAAAATACCTCAACCCAATGTGATCGCTAATAATCACAAATCCCCTACCAAGAAGATAGTGTCTCCACATCTTCAATGCATGTATAACTGCTTCCAACTCAAGATTACGCATGGGATATTTTTGCTCATGAACATTTAGTTTCTGCAGCTCATAACATACCACCTATCCATCCCGCATAAGGGCTCGACTGATCCCTCTCTTGCAAGTATTTGTACATACTACAAACTCTTTTCCGGATTTGCAATCTATAGCATTGGTGCATGTGTTAGCAACTACTTGAGCTGCTCAAAGCTAGCTTCATACTCTTAATTCCATTTGAACCTTTTACTTTTCCTTTTCAATGATGTGATATGATAAGAAATATATGAGAAGTTCCTAATAAGGGCCATCATGGACTGGGTAGCTCCTAAGAGTGTGGATGAGGTGAGATCCTTCATGGGTTTGACAGGCTATTATAGGAGGTTCATCAAAAACTTCTCATAGATTTCTTATCCTATCACATCATTGTAGAGGAAAGGTAAGAAGTTCGAATGGATTGAAGAGTGTGAGGCTACATTTGAGCAACTCAAGTAGTGGATGGCACATGCACCAATGCTACAGATGACAGATCCAGACAAAGAATTTGTAGTATGTACAAATACTTGCAAGAGAGGGATCTGTGGAGTCCTTATGTAGGATGGACAGGTGGTATGTTATGAGTCCTGGAAAATAATTGAGGATGAGCATAACCATCTTGCGCATGGTCTCGAGTTGGCAATGGTTATGCATGCATTTAAAATGTGGAGAAACTATCTTCTTGGTAGCCAGTTTGTGCTCATGAGAGATCACATTGGGTTGAGGTATTTTTTTGACTAGCTGATTTTGAATGCTAAGCAAGCTAGATGGTTGGCCGCAATTAGTGAGTTTTACTTTGAGATCATATACATCAAAGGCAAGGAGAACCGAGTGGAAAATGCTCTTAGCAGATGGGTACATGTGAATCACTTAGGAACTATGAGCTCTTATGGGACAAATTTACATGACAAGATCTTGCAGGAAGGACAAGAAGATGTCATATATATGGAGATTGTCCATAGGTTGTAGCAGAATACATATACAACTACCGGTATAAGTGATAGTACAGATATAGGTACAAGTGATGGTACAAGTATAAGTACATATACAAGTTCAGGTGTAGGCGCACAAGATTTGGACTATTTTCTTCTGGAAGATGGATTGGTTAGGTTCTGATATAGGATATATATGAAGGATAATTGTGAGCTCAAGAAGGTGATATTAAGGTAGTTTCATGTAAAACCTTATTCGGGTAACCCAGGTTATCAGAAGACACTAACAATTGTGAAGAGATATTACTATTGGTTGAATCTAAAAATGGATGTAGGAGATTCTATGGCTAGATTTTTCGATTGTCAAGGAGTGAAGATAGAGTGTAAACATCCAGGTGGACTACTACAACCGATCGTTATTCCCAAGTGGAAATGGGAGGTCATTTCCATGGATTTCATCACAACGTTTCCAAAGACAGTGAAGCAACATGATTCCATCATGATCATTTTTGACAGCTTAATAAAGTTGCACAATTTTTCTTGCTAAAGTCTACATTATCATCCAGTGATGTGGCACATGTAGTCATCCAAGCCATGGTTAGACTACATGGTGTTCCAAAGAATATTGTGTCAAACAAGGATGCAAAGTTCACTTCAAAGTTTCGGAAGGCATTATTTGCAGGTTTGGTCACAGAGTTGGCCTTCAACATAGCTTAGCATTTGCACATAGATGGACATACAGAGAGGTTCAATAGGATATTAAAGGACATGTTGAGAATGTATGTGATGCATCAACAATGCAAGTGGGAAGAGTATCTCCCTTTGGTAAAGTTTTCATACAACAACGATTATCAAGAGTGACAAAGGATGAGTCCTTTGGAGGAATTATATGGGCAAAGTTGTAACACTCCCATTAGTTGGAGTGATCTGGCTAGTAAAGTATTGACTAGACCAGCTATTTTGGCAGACATGGAACAAAATATGCAAGTGATCAAGAAGAATGTCAAGGTAGCACAAGATAGGCAAAACAGTTATGCAGACATGAATGAGTTGTTCAAGGAGTTCCATGTTGGGGAAGAAGTGTACTTTTGCATCACACCAAAGAAGAGATCCTTGCACATTGGCTCATGTGCCAAGCTGGCACCAAAGTTTTGTGCAACCTTCAGTATTAGTGAGCGTATTGGGCCAGTATCCTATTGACTCGCATTGCCTCCAACAATGAAATTCCATGATGTTTTTCATGTATCTTTGATTAAGAAATATATTAAGGATGTTGATCATGCGATTGAATGGTCTGTATTGCAAGTGGAACCAGATGGAGAATTCTAGCTAGAGCCTTAGTGTATATTGCAGAAAAATGTGCTCATCCTCTAGAACCAAGCGATAGAGCAAGTTAAAGCGGAATGGAAGCACTTTGGGCCCGATCAAGCTACATGGGAGATGGTGGATCAGATGCGAGCTATGTATCCTTCCTTGTTTTCTAGTTGACACAAAGTAGCTTGACGTGGTGGTTTGTTATTTTCTTATGGTTGTTTGGTATTTCCGTATGGTGGTTTGGTATTTTCTTTATGGTGGTTTTCTATATGCTTTATGATGGTTTGGTATTTACTTTATGGTGGTTGACATATGCTTTAGGATGGTTTTATATATGCTATATGATGTTTTGATATATGCTTAGAAATGGTGTTTAGTATATGTTTTGATATATTCTTTGGTATATGATTTGGCAGATGTTTTGGTATCTATATTTTGATGATGTTGCTATATGTACGCCAGTGTATGGATGTAAATACCTTAACAAGCTATGTTATGAAGCTCCACTATGAAGTATGGGTGGAATGTTATTATGCTATCATGTGGTTAGGTTATCATGATGTTGTGACGTTATATGAGTTGGTACTGAGCAGGATGATCATTGTAAATACCCTAATGAGTTTTGTTATAAATCTCAACTATGCGATATGTTGTCATGATTATTTTTCCCTTGCACAGATCTTTAATTGTAAATAATGCATTGAGTTGTGTTATAAAGCTCCATGAGCAATATATCTCCTTTTAGTAGGTTGTTGAGGTATATATGTGATTGAACACCGAGGACGGTGTCCCTTGAGTGGAAGGGTGCTGTAACAACCCTGGTGAAAATTCCATGTAATAAAGGTAAAGGCAATAACCATGGATGAATGGGACAGTTATTTGAAGTTGAATGTTGGGCAAGACATCTTAGGGGGTGTTCATTTGGTTTTTTATGGCTAAGGTAATTGGAAAAGGCAATGACTAAGGCATTAAAAGGCATTTTAGCACATTTATTTATGAAAATAATGGAAATTAGGCGAAAATGGAGGTGGAAGGTCATAGGTTGCATGTGAGGAGGAAATGAAAACAAATAATGGAAAATGCAAAAAATAGAGGCCTCATTCATAAAAAGGCTTCTGACGACCAATGGATAACCCTTTGTTAGTTAATTGTTGGATCTCTCTCATGATTCTCTTTCTCTCTCATATTCTTGGATACTTAGAGATTTCTTGGAGCACTATTGGAGGGTGTGACATAGCTAAATTATTACAGCGAGAAGGTAAGTAAGAGTAGGAAAGTGCAAGAAGGCATCAACATCAACAACTACATCATATTTACTTGATGTTCTCGAGTTGCATGTATGATTTCTTCACTAGTTTTAGCATGCATGACATATGCATGTGGCTTCTTAGTTGTCATCTATCATTGGCATGGAGGATTTCTTGGATTGAAAATGGATTGCCTAGACTTGCCATTTCTTGGATAACCGTGATGATTGTGGGTTTACTTCCATTGTTTTGTTTTTGTTGGCTCTCATGTTCCCTTAGCCTGGGTTGAGTTATTAGTCCTGGAAGCCCTGGTTGAAAAAACACTCTAAAAGCCCTATAACAACTTGGGTTGAGTTACTATTCCTAGAAGTCCAGGTTGGAAAAACACTTTGGAAGCCCTTGCTAGGTTGAGTTACCAGTCTTGGAAGCCTTGGTTGGAAAAACTCTTAGGAAGCCCTCTCTAAGTTGTGGGTTGAGTTACTAGTTCTGGAAGCCTTGGTTGGACAAACACTTTGGAAGCCCTGGATGGCTTAGAAGGAGACCAATCCAATGATCATTTTGGTGATGTCTCACTGTGAGGTGGAATCACTATTTGATGGGTTTAGGTGGATGGCCTCTAGAAGCCCTGTATGAGTTTTGATTGATGTGTTTTATGAGATCCCTCATTCATGGTTGGAATATGGCATGTGGGTGAAACATTGAAGAGAGTTTTGCCTCAACCATTCTAAGGTCGGGTGGAACATGGTAGTCCCATCTCTAGTTGGTTCATTGTAGTCATTAATGTGAAATAATTTCCCTTATTTTCCATGTGTAAAGGTAATGATGTATTTATGGATTTGATGGTTTTCATGTTTATTGTATTTTTGTTCCTATTATGCTGGTTATATGTACATTTTATGGCTGCAGTTATGTATGGTTCTCAACATGTTTTTAGTTGTATATGTATGGATAATGTGTCTATGAATTAATAGATGATAATGCAGCAAATGGAATGAGGAAAAAATGGTTCATAGTGGTCCTCAGATAAGTATGAGATCCCTACACTTAACTATGTTACGTGCACATGTAGGTTACATTTCGATGATATGTTTGACGAAATCCCTGTCATGGCTAGTAGGGATCTAGTCAAGGTCTTGAACAAGTATTTTATTTAGTACTTTCATTTCCTTGTTACTTTACTAATTTGAAGAGATGGATCAGTTTTGGGTAGTGTCCTAGGCTCTGATCTTGAAAAAGTGGCTTAAGTCCCAAGGTTGTTGGAACAACATTGACAATTTTGGTACACAGTCACTGGCAGGCAGGCCTGTGAGAGTGATTTTAGGTTGTCGCTAGCTCCCTTGCCCATAGTATGAGAGTGGCTATGCCCCAAGAGACCTAAAACAATAGTGGTACCCAAGGATAGGTTGCCTTAGTGGCTGAATTGTCTTTTGAGGGTTTTGTTTATGATGTTGGATGTTTGTATGGTCTGTTTCCATCAATTACACTTCCTTAATGTGACTTAGGAGGTCGAATCATATCATAGTGGACTCTCGTCGTATGTTTACCCCAGTTAGCAAGTTTCTTGGGTAGATGTGGGAGGAGAGTGTTACAGAGTGGTATCAAAACATTGTTCACCCCTCAGAATGGATGGGCTATGTGTTGGTCATGCATACATATCAATTGCATGTGTGTCTATTACACTTATATACTTGTTACATTTTCATGATGATTAATTAGGGTTGTATTATGGTTATTATAGAAAATTTTATATTGATTTCATGAAAATGCATTCTCATAAGTATGTGACTGACTGTGTATGGATTGTATGTCGCTTACGTGTTGATTTGTTGGTGTCTACTTACATCCTCGTATGTTAGATTACCTTATTGAATATTTTCACTACATGTATCGATCTTGTAGGTTGATTACAAGGTTTTATTGTTTATGTTCGACTACATGTATTTATGTGTTATGTAACCAGCTCAAGAAAAAGATAGAAAAGATAGATCAACGACTTAGAATTCAGCCTCTTCGAGGGGGAAACCTCCTTTATATTACATAAATGAACAATTCTTGGATCATTCAAATGAAAAAACCTCATTTCTATATATAGGAGTCGAAGGAGCCACAATATAACCCAGCCGACCTAACAATAATAATATAAATCCACAAAAATAACAATAGAGGGATTCTATGGGGCACAGTAATAACAATATGGTGGCAATAGGGGCACAACAATATTAATAAGGGGTATAACTACAATAGTAATTGGGTAATCACTAGTATTATAGGGACCCAACATGCCCCTCTCCTTCAAAAAAAGTGTTGTCCTGAACACTTGAGTAGTTTTGGATACTTTTGTATAAAATTCTCATCCTCCCATGTGGAATCTTCAACAGATAAGTTCTTCCACTTGATAAGATACTCCGAAATTGATCGATTTCGTAGTTGTCAAGTTCTTATTTCTGTGACTGCTTCCGGTTCCAATATAATTTTCCCTTCCTCGTTAAGTTCTGGCAATATTGTTTGAATTGGGAGATTTTCGCCTATAACCTTCTTTAAATATCAAACATGGAAAACTGGGTGCAATCGAGAAGCTGCAGGAAGCTCCAATTTGTATGCCATAGTACCAATCGTTTGCAACACCTTGTACGGACCATAATACTTTGGTGATAATTTATTACCCTTCTTAGCTTGCTTGACGGACATTTGCTTATATGGTTGTAGCCGCAGGAATACCCAATCACCTACATCAAAACTTCTTTCATTGCGATGTTGATCTGCCTGTTGTTTCATTCTATTATGTGTCAACACGAGGTTATCCTTTAAGAGTTGGAGGACTTGTTGTTGATGTTCAATGTGATGTTCCACTGCCTGAACCTTAGATTTTTTTCTTAAATATGATGTGATGGATGGTGGTTGATATCCATAAAGTTCCATAAATGGGGTCATTTTTGTTGCTATATGGAAGGAAGTGTTATACCACCATTCAGCCAGAGGCAACCATTTGACCCATTGTGTCTGTTTATCAGATACAAAGCAACGAAGATATGATTCCAAACATTTGTTTACTATATCAGTTTTCCCATGAGATTGAGGATGATAAGATGAGTTATGAGATAACTGAGTACCGAGACAAGAAAATAATTCTGTCCAAAAATTTCCAGTGAAAATGGGATCTCTATCACTTACAATAATCTTTGGGTTTCCATGTAGCTTTTGAATTGTTTCCATAAATGCAGTAGAAACTGTACTAGCTTTAAATGGATGTGATAATGCACAAAAGTGTGCATACTTGGTTAAGTCTGTCAACTACCACCATGATGACACTCTTTCCCTCAGACTTGGGTAAACCTGTGATAAAATCCATTGAAACCTCCTCCAACGTTGGCTTGGAATGGATAGAGGTTGTAATAGAGCTGGTGTCTTAATTGTTTCAACTTTATTTTGTTGGCAAACCAAACATTCCGCCACAAACCTTTGAATATCTGATTTAAGGCCATCCCAAAAAAATTCCTTCTTAACCCTGTGGTAAGTTTTTAAAAATCCTGAGTGCCCTCCTAAGGGAGAAGTGTGCAATTCCATAAGAATCTTTTGTTTAGCTGGGAATTCTTACAGAGGTATAAGCGATCTTTGTACCATAACGAATCATTTTTCCAGCTAAATGTATCAGACGTACTGGAATCTTGTTGTAGATTTCGAATAAGTGCCCACAGTTCTTCGTCATTCTTCCATTCCTCCCTTGCTTCATTTATCCAATCTGGTTGGATAATAGAAATGGAACAAAACAATGCTTCCACATCCTCATCCTTTTTTGAGAGTGCATCTGCCACCACATTTTGCTTCCCTTTTTTGTAGATGATTTCAAAGTCATAACCCAACATCTTTGTGACCCACTTTTGTTGCTCTTCAGAGGATAATCTTTGTTCTAAAATTATTTAAGGCTATCATGATCCATTTTTACCTTGAAGTGTCTTCCCATTAGGTAGGTTCGCCATTTCTTAAGTGCATGGAGTATTGCCAATATTTCCTTCTCATAAATAGCTTTACTTAAAAACTTTCCCTTGATTGGACGACTTTCAAAAGCAATGGGTCTTTCATCTTGCATTAGAACAACACCAATTCCATTTCCTGAAGCATCACATTCCACAATAAGGTTTTTGTGAAGTCCGGTGTAGCTAAGACTGGTGCTTGGCACATTGCCTCTTAAGATGTTCAAAGGCCTTTGTTGCTTCCAGAGTCCATGAAAATGCATCTTTCTTCAATAATGTTGTTAGAGGTGCTGCTATTCTTCCATAATTCTTAACAAACTTGCGATAATAGCCTATCAACCCAAGAAATCCTTGCAGATGCTTTATGGATGTGGGGATTTTCCATTCCTTAATGGCTTTAATTTTTCTAGGGTCTACCTTAACTCCTTCCTGAGAGACAATATGACCTAGATATTCCACCTCTTGGACTCCAAAGAAGCACTTGGATCTTTTTGCATATAATAGTTTCTCCTCCAATAGTTGTAGCACCCTGTCAACATGTTCAACATGATCCTTCCAAGACTTGTTGTAGATTAGTATATCATCAAAAAATACTAACACAAATTTTCTAAGGAATGTTTTGAAAATTGAATTCATCAAACCTTGAAATGTTGAAGGTGCATTGGTAAGGCCAAAAGGCATGACCAAAAATTCATAATGACCCTCATGAGTTCTAAATGCTGTTTTCAGAATGTCTTCAATATTCATTCTGATTCGATGATATCCTGAACGAAGATCCAACTTGGTGAAGTAAATTGATCCATGCAATTCATCGAGTAATTCATCAATGACAGGAATGGGGAACTTATCTTTAATCGTGAGCTTGTTGAGCTCCCTATAATCCAGACACATGCGCCATGATCCATCCTTCTTGTGCACCAATACTACTAGAGCAGAGAAAGAACTTTGACT
>APFE030861333.1:1604-13620 GCA_000404065.3 Pinus taeda
ATAAGCAAACATCACTCAAAGGCAAGGGATGTCAGAAACTCTCTCCCAAATTCTATGGACCATATCAAGTACTTCAACACATTGGAGAAGTGGCCTACAAGTTGGCTTTGCCACCTACTGCAAAAATCCATCCAGTTTTTCATGTCTCATGCCTCAAGAAAGTGATTGGGAACAATTGCAGAATTCAGACTAGTCTACTGGAATTGGACGAAGAAGGATCCATCTGGCTTCAAACAGAACAGGTCCTCGACACACGAGTCAAGCAACTGCGCGGCCGCATGATTAAGGAAGTCCTAGTCAAATGGAAAGACACCTCTCCAGAAGATGCAACATGGGAGCCAACCACTATTCTGCAGCAGTTTCCGCAGCTTCAGCCTTGAGGACAAGGCTAGTCTTAAGGGGGTGGGCATGTTAGGGTCCCACCCTAACCCCCTTATCTATGTAATTGGACCACGTCATAGTTAAGAGTCAATGAAGCCCATATTAATAATTGTAAGTGGTTAATCCGCAATTAATAAAGGAACCACAGTTAGCTGCAAATGGGCCGACGGTATTAGTAATAAGCGATATTGACCCGTGGTATTACTTGTAGGAGTCATATATAAAGGATAGTAACTCCCTGCGAGGAGCATCGTGTCTTATTTTTGTAATCGAGCTCTACTCTATTGGAGGTTTCCCCCTCGAAGAGGCAAGTGAACATTACTCTCTGAATAATAAAATCATTGCTATTCTGTGTTCTGGGTATCTTTTCTTTGCATATTCTGTGTTCTGGGTCTCTTTTCTTTGCATATTCTGTATTTGGGTATGATTTGCAGGTTAAGAGCATAACAGATCATATATTGTAATGCACTGGCCAAAATTACCACTCCTCAAACTATCAAGACAAAAGGACATATCAAGAAGAAAAAGGTAACAGTGTTGATTGATTTAGGAAGTTCCCATAATTTTATTCATTGTAAGATAGCGAAGGAATTGAATTGCTTCCTATATCCAGCACCAGAGGGTCAAGTGATGGTTACAAATGGAGGAATCATAAATTGCTCTGGAAAGTGCCATAATATCAAGCTATCCATGGGAGAATATGTGTTGAATAGTCCAATGCTTTCCATTCCAATGGCTGGTGTTGATGTTGTACTAGGAGTCCAATGGCTACAATCTTTGGGTACGATAGATTTTAATTTTCAAGAATTTTTTTTTTTTTTCTCAGAAGGAAAGGAAGTTGAATTAAGGGGTATTGTAGGGAAACCAGGAATGATAATTAGCTCTAAAGACATGAGAAAGCTTCTAAAGAAAGAAAAAAGTGGTGTAATTGCACAATTATGTTCGCCAGAGGTTCTCACATCGAAATCATCTATTTCTCGAGATCTCAAAAAAGTCTTGGACAATCATTCCAAGGTATTTGAGACTCCCAAAGGCCTCCCACCTATTTGTGATCGTTATCATCCTATTCATTTAATTCCAGGAAGTGTTCCTCCAAACATAAGGCCTTACAGATATCCCTATTCCCAAAAGAGTGAAATTGAACGTATGGTTGCAGAAATGCTAGAGGCTGGTATAATTTAACCTAGTCAAAGTTCTTTCTATGCTCCAGTAGTATTGGTGCACAAGAAGGATGGATCATGGCGCATGTGTTTGGATTATAGGGAGCTTAACAAGTTCACTATTAAAGATAAATTTCCCATTCCTGTCATTGATGAATTATTGGATGAATTGCATGGAACAATTTACTTCACCAAGTTGGACCTTCGTTCAGGATATCATCAAATTAGAGTGAAGACTAAAAACAATCCAAAAACAAGATTTAGAACTCATGAGGGTCATTACGAATTTTTGGTCATGCCTTTTGCCCTTACCAATGCACCTTCTACATTTCAAGGTTTGATGAATTCCATTTTCAAACCCTTCCATAGAAAATTTGTGTTAGTATGTTTTGATGATATACTAATCTACAACAAGTCTCGAAAGGATCATGTTCAACATGTTGATAGAGTGCTCAAACTATTGGAGGAGAAACAATTATATGTCAAAACCTCCAAATGTTTCTTTGGAGTACAAGAGGTGGAATATTTGGGTCATATTGTATCTCATGAAGGTGTTAAGGTAGACCTTAGAAAAATTAAAGCCATTAAGGAATGGAAAATCCCCACATCCATAAAGCATATACGAGGATTTCTCAGGTTAACAGGGTATTATCGCAAGTTTGTTAAGAATTATGGGAGAATAGCGGAACCTATAACAACATTACTGAAGAAAGATGCATTTTCTTAGACTCCAGAAGCAACAAAAGCCTTTGAACATATTAAAGAGGCAATGTGCCAAGGATCGATCTTAGCTACGACATACTTCACAAAAAACTTTATTATGGAATGTGATGCCCCAGGAAATGGAATTGGTGTTGTTTTAATGCAAGAAGAAAGACCCATTTCTTTTGACAGTCATCCAATCAAAGGAAAGTATTTACATAAAGCTATTTATGAGAAGGAAATGTTGGCAATACTACATGCACTTAAGAAATGGTGACCTTACCTAATGGGAATATACTTCAAGATAAAAATGGATCATGATAGTCTAAAATACTTTTTAGAACAAATATTGTCTTAAGAAGAGCAACAAAAATGGATCATAAAGATGTTTGATTATGACTTTGAAATCATATACAAAAAAGGGAAGAAAAATGTTGTTGCAGATGCACTCTCAAGAAAGGATGAGGATGTGGAAGCATTGATTTGTGCCATTTCTATTATCCAACTAGATTGGATAAACGAAGCAAGGGATGAATGGAAGAATGACGAAGAAGTGTGGGAACTCATTCAAAAAGTGCAAAAATATCCCAGTACATCTGATACATTTAGCTGGAAAAATGATTCTTTATAATACAAAGCTCACTTATACCTCTGTAAGAATTCCCAACTTAAACAAAAGATTCTTCTGGAATTGCACACCTGTCCCTTAGGAGGGCATTCATGATTTTTAAAAACTTACCACAAGGTTAAGAAGGAATTTTTTTGGGATGGCCTTAAATATGATATACAAAATTTTATGGCAGAACATTTGGTTTGCCAAAAAAATAAATTTGAGACATTTAAGACCCCAGGTTTATTACACCTTTATCCATTCCAAGTCAACGTTGGGAGGAGGTTTCAATGGATTTTATCACAGGTTTACCCAAGCCCAAAGGAAAGAATGTCATCATGGTGGTATTTGATAAACTTACCAAGTATGCACACTTTTGTGCATTACCTTATCCATTTAAATCCAATACAGTTGCTACTGCATTTATGGAAACAATTCAAAATCTACATGGAAACCCAAAGATTATTGTAAGCGACAGAGTTCTTATTTTCACTAGAAATTTTCGACATAATTATTTTCTAGTCTCGGTACTTAGTTAGCTCATAGCTCATCTTATCATCCTCAATCTGATGGGCAAACTGAGATAGTGAACAAATGTTTGGAAGAATATCTTCGTTGCTTTGAATATGATAAACAAACACAATGGGTAAAATGGTTGCCTTTGGCTGAATGGTGGTATAACACTTCCTTCCATACTGCAGCAAAAATGACGCCACTTATGGCACTTTATGGATATCATCCACTGTCCATCACATCATATTTAAGAGAAATTATAAGGTTCAAGCAGTGGAATATCACATTGAGCATAAAAAAAAAGTTCTCCAACTCTTAAAGGATAACCTAACTTTGGCGCATAATAGAATGAAACAACAGGCATATCAACATCGCAGCGAAAGAAGTTTTGATGTAGGTGACTGGGTATTTCTATGACTACAACCATAGAAACAAATGTACCTCAAGAAAGCTAAGAAGGATAATACATTATCACCAAAGTATTATGGTTTGTACAAGGTGTTACAAAATATTGGTACTATGGCATACAAATTGGGACTTCCTGCATCTTCCCGAGTGCACCCAATTTTCCATGTTTCATGCTTGAAGAAGGTTATAGGTGTGAAGATCCCAGTACAAACAATATTGCCAAAACTTTACGAGGAAGGAAAAATCATATTGGAACTTAAAGCAGTAATTGAAACAAGAACTCAACAGCTATGAAATCGATCAATTTCAGAGTATCTCATCAAGTGGAAGAACTTACCTGCTGAAGATTCCACATAGGAGGATGATAATGTTATACATAAGCATCCAAAACTACTCAAGCATTGAGGGCAACACATTTTTGAAGGAGAGGGGCATGTTAGGTCCTTATAATACTAGTGTATTCCCTTATTGTTATTGTCATTATAGCTCCTTATTGTTATTTTTGTGCCCATGTTGTCCCCATATTTTTATTATTTTGCCCCATAGAAGCCCACTATTGTTATTGTTGTGCCCTTACATTATTATTGTTATGTCGACTCTGATTATGTTGTGACCCCTTAGACTCCTATATATAGAAAGGAGGTCTTGTCATTTGTATCATCCAATAATTGTTCATTTGTGTAATGTAAAGGAGGTTTCCCCCTTGAAGAGGCTACTTTTGAAGTCGTTGATCTATCTCATTCTTCTATTTTGTGATCTGGTTACATAACACTGCAACCCACAAGAGGCTCCTTCCTCAATAGGCTCCAACTTGTTATTTATCAAGATACACCTTGAAAGGAGACTACAATCCCCTGATACATAAAGAAAACAAAGTGTTGGTTACTTGGTCTATAAATATGCATACCTTCATCTATGTATCTACTTATTCTTCTCCTCAAATCTACTTCACATCTGCTCCATATGTGCCAGGTAATAAACAATTCAAATCAACTCTTACATTCGCAAAAACTCTAACCATGTAACCTTGTAACCCCACACATTTTTATAAACAAACTTTGATGGTTGTTGATATTCCAAACATGAATATGGAGTGAAAATACTTGTCTCTTAGCATTCCACTCATTTGTTTCACAACTTTTGAGATTTTGAATATTAAAATAAATAAATGCTTAACCAAATATTATTTCCAGCCACCTGTAATGATTAGATCAAGAAGCACAATAGCCATATCCTTTGCAACATATGTTAGTAATATAACAACAACTATAACACATCACAACATTACAAGCATAACATCATTCTTCATGAATTTTCCTTTGTTGTTGCCATATATCTTTGCCTTTCCCTTTGCCTTGCATCACAACACCTCAAATCAACCATCATATGCATATAACAACATAAGAAAGCCAACATCTTTCACCAACTCATCAACATCTCAAAGCTTAACAAGCATCACGAGCATACCTTAAGATCATAAGCTCAATAATTTGATTAAGATAGCCTGGAACATACCTTGCAACATAATTTTCCATCAAGCATAATAGTGATCAACAATATAGTAACATAGGACCATAAGCATGTGCAAACGATCCAATAACAAGCGTTGCCTTGCAATCTCTTCAAATGATCTTTGTTACATAATAATCTCTACAAAAAATTTTGTTCTACCTTTCTGCTCAGCAGCATCAAACGTACCTTTTTGCTCCTCCCTTGCCTTACATCACGACAATTTCTTGCAAGTATAATGCTTTAACATTTCCCAACAAGTACAATACGTTAAGCATGAATATCATAGCATGAGATTATGCAACCAACAAGTATTACATCACTTGTAAAAAATTTCTTTACACGATAAGTATCAACACAAGCATCTCCATCCAACTAGGCCATACCTCTAAGCTACACATTCTCACACACACTTCTATCAAGCAAGTATAATAACAAGTATTACAATACCTAATTGCTTCTCCTTTGTTGGAAGACTTATCTTGCTGCTCACAATCATACCTAGTAATAAATCATACCAAGCATACCTTGCTACTTTGCAACCATAACAATATATGCAACATCTAGCATCATATCTAGCTTACCTACCTACTCCTTTGCATGTATTGCTTCTTTATTCATTTGTGCATACATTAACTGTGTAATCAGTTCCACATGCCTTGCCATCGATATAGTAATGAAAAATTCAATAACAACATAAGCACATGCCTTGTTACTCACATGCATCACAACTCCTCATCAAATGTGCATCCATCCATAACAACAAAAAGCATACCCAAGCCATTAAGCATAACAAGCCAATCACCATATATCAATCAATCTCCAGCTCAACAACTCCTACAATACACAATCAACCTTACAACACAATGTACACACAATGCCATATCTCTATTTTATTGTTACTGCTCCTTTGTTGCTTCCCTGCCATCAAAGACAACCATGCCGACAAAGGGGACTTTAGATAGTTTTCAAGTGCATTAACACAAACAACATATTGTAATTGGGGTTTGGATTATAATTTTGAACTCATGCCCATGTTCCATAAAAAGATGTTGGCTATAAATACACTTAAAAATTCAAGTTTTATAGTTAGTGTTCAAACTATTTACAGGTCTAAAGGGGAACATCTATGTTTCAAAACCAAGGAAAAATATATGGATCAGGGTAAGCATGTTTGAATGTGGTTCTTTAGAAAAAACCATTACTATTGTTAAAAGAGTAGAGAGTTATGCTAAAGATGTTAAGGGAAGCATACTTGGCCCCAAGAAATGGGGTTATGCATATGATAAAATGGACAAGGAAGAGAGAAACTTTGGAACACCACAAATTAAAGCCCTCGACAATCAATTTAGACAAAACCATAACCGCTTGTTGAATTTTTTTTGATGTAAAGGCTCTCAACCATGGTTTAAGGATCATGTCTATAATACTCGATTTTATTTTTATTTTATTTATTATTTATTATTATTATTATTTATTTATTTTTTGGTGGAAGACCTACAACAATCTAAATCCAAATATGATCTTATGGAGGATACTCTTCCTAAAGAACCTATTGTGTGTGTTGTGGGTGAATAAGGAAATAAGTTTTGTGAGTTGTGTTGTTTATAGGTAGATTTTGGGACATCCCAACTCAACTTGGGGGGGGGGGGGGGCCCTGGGTGGCATGAAACTACAACTAATGTCCAAGGTCCATACTCTATGTTCTTTACTATTATTATAAAAGAGATGCTCTATTTGACTAGGAGAACCTCATTTCAAACGAGTAAGTCTTCCAGTTATTAAATTTTTCAAAGACCCATAGATTTTTCATGATGACATATTTGATAACAACCCTTAACTCCTGCCATTTTTTCAACAGCCCACCCCATAAGAATAAATTCAATCTTGATAAAGAACTAGTCTAATTCTTGTATCAAATATTATGGAGATACAAAGTTCTTTTTCATTGTCGTCAAATTTAGGACTTGTTTGTAAAGGAATTCAATTACATTATAACTAGACGAGAGCCTATGAGAATATTGGGACAAGCGCAAGATTTCCTATAGAGAAAGAGCATCCATGAAGAAATACAAGGCAATAACATAATTTGAATAATAAATGATGTTTTGTTGCTGAAATTTGCAGGCAGTACCACCCCTGGTTGATTTTGTTTGAGAGGAAGAAGGAAAGACAATTTATTTCCTTGCCTTTCACTGATTTGAGAAGATCCAAAAAGGTTAAAAAAACAAAGTTTTAAAAAATTGATGAAAACAATTCCATGTCTAAGAGCTCGACGAGATGATTCCAACGTAACTTGAATCGCGTCAAATAGATCTCGTATGCAAGGGTTATGGCATTTTAAAGTTTGTGCCAAATAACAAAATGTTACACAGAGTGACATGTGGCACATCCTATAGTGCCACGTGGAAAGACTTATAATGACACATGGAATTTGTACATATTATGTGGAAATGACACATGGAATTCATACACTAATATGGTGGGACCAATATTGACACGTGGCAATTGACTATGTGCTGATTGTGTGTTGACATAGCAACACATGGCGGACAAGGGGCAAGTTGTGTGGCAGCTGGATGGGGTGCAAGTGGACTGTAACAACCCTGGTAAAAAAATCATGTAAAAAATATAAGACCAAGGTCATGGGACATGTATTCCAAACTGAATGGTGGGAAAAACATTCTAGTGGGGTGTCACTTCGGTTTTATTAATGGCTAAGGAAGTTGGCAAAGGCAATGACAAAGGCGTTGGAAAGGCAAAGTGGAATTAATTGGAATTTTATTTATGAAAATAACGGAATTTAGGAGAAAAGGAAGGTGAAAGGTCATATGTTGCATGCGAGGAGGAAAATGAAGGAAAATAATGGAAAATGAAGAAATTAGTGGCCTCAATGATAAAAAGGCTTATGAGGATCAATTGGTAGCCTTTTGTTAGTTGAGTTTTGCTCTCTCTCTCTCTCTCTCTCTCTCTATTCTCTCTCTCTCTATCATACTCTTTGATACTTGGAGTTTTCTTGGAGTACTCCTGGAGAAGTGTGGAATACTTTGGATTTGGAGAAAGAAGGCAAAGGAAAACAAAAAAGTGCAAGAGGACATCGAGATCAACAAATACAACGGGTTTTGCTTGCAAGTACCGTGTTGCATGTATGATTTCCTTGCTAGTTTTCACATGCATGGCACGTGAATGTGGTTTCTTGGTTATGAGCTGTCAATGGCATGGAGAATTTCCCAGATTAACATTGGATTTACTTAACCTTTCCATTTCCTAGATAGTCATGGTGTTGTGGGTGTTATCTTTGTTTTCTGGTTGGTGTTCATGTTCCTTATGGCTATGGGTTGAGTTATTAGTTCTTGGAGCCTTGGTTGGAAACATGCTATGGAAGCCCTTTAACAACTTGGGTTGAGTTACTAGTCTTGGATCCTTGGTCATACAAACACTCTAGAGCCCTTAGCGGGTTGAGTTACTAGTATTGGAGCTTTGGTTAAACAAACACTCTGGAGCTCGCAAACAACTACGGGCTGAGTTACTAGTCCTTGAGACTTCGTTGGACAAACGCTTTGGAGCCCAACAACAACCATGGGTTGAGTTACTAGTCTTGGAAGCCGGGTTGGAACAAATGCTTTGGAGCCTTGGATAGGTTGGGTAGAGACCGATTTGGTGATGGTTAGTGATGTCTGACCGTGAGGTGGAATCACTAGTTGAGGGTTGAGGTGGTTTAGCCTCTGGAAGCCTTGGTTTGGTTTTGGTTGGTTTATTCCATGAGATCCCACACTCATGCTTGGAATATGGAATGGGGGTGACTAGCTAAAAGATATATTTGGTTTAGCCTAGTTTATGGTCGGATGGTACGTGGAAGTCCTAGACATCGTTGCATTTTGCATATGTTAATAACTATTTTCCTCTTGTAATTGATGGGTAAATGTACTTGTTATTATGTGATCTTGATGGTCGTTTTATCATTGTTATTATGTTGGTTATATGATGGTTATGAGCATCTTTTATGACAGTGATGAAGTTTGGCTCTCTTCACGTTTTGATTAGTAAATGAATGAACAATGGGTATATGACCTAATAGATGATATTGTAGCTATTATGATAGGGAATCAATGCTTCTTATTGATTCTCAAATAAGTATGAGACCCCCACGCTTCTTACTGATTCTCAGATAAGTATGATGTCGAGCGATGCTTGTGTTCCTGCATGACTCCGTCGGGGTATTGTCCAGGCCTGTTGGCAGCGGAGAAACACCAGAGATGAAACTAAGACTCTGATGATTATATTGCTTGTGCACCAATATACCCCTCAACCCTAATCGAAACAACTGTGTTGCCTTGGCTTGGAATGTGTGTCAATCGACGAAGAGCTTGGCAGATGCTGCATCTTACAATCAGGCTAGTGTGAATCCAAGACGAACTAAGAACTAAACAATACTTCCAGACGTGTTAGACTTGCTTTTCATCAACAAGGTCCATTCAGAGAGCTAGAGTTCTACCAGTGCTTTGCCAAATGTTGTAGCAGCTACAACCACCCTCCAAAATTTTTCCTGAGCTTCATTTTGGAGCTTCCCTACCAACCTTTCACAACAGCATGTCTTACTTCGTCAAGTACACAAGCTTTAGTGATTTTCTTGCAAAAGGACAACCTGTCTATCAAAGCTTGATACATTCCACTCACCGACTGTTTCTACGGACTTGTTCCAACTACAAGCTGAGAATCTCCCTTAAGAAATTGCACAATTCTGGAGGGCAACTAGCCTTCCCTCTAGAAATTACGCAATTTAGTCTGGCAGCCTGCTGGGCTCCAGAATTGCGCAATTTTTCTAGTTAAGATTCATCCAGAAAATTGCGCAATTCCTCCCAGTAGGGCTTCTCATCCCAGGAATTGTGCAATCCTAGGTAGCAGTCAGCTGCTCTGCCCAGAAATTACGCAAATCTCCTGGGAAACCAACCCAACTCCCTTCCAGAAATGCACATTTTCTCCCAGTAGTTAAGCATGCATGTGCAGTTGGTTTGACCAGTTCCACCTGGGACCAAGGAAACTTGACTTGCATGCATGGAATGCTTTTTCCTGGAATAGAAAAAGCAACATGAAAAAAACATCCCTAGATTTTAGGGAACTATTTTTAACACTTGGAGGTTACATGCAAAGATCGTGTAGAAATTTTGAATAATTTAACACATATTCAACAGAGATTATCCTGATCATGTACTATTGCGGAAAACATACACAATACATAAGCTCCTCTACGTTGATCATCAATATAGCAGCTTCAATAACAATAAAACATCAAGAGCATTCACACATTAACACAGTATGTATCCCGGGGAAAGCATCTCGCTAAAAACCCCAACTATCTGTATATTAATGATTGAGTCATGTAACATTACAAAGCAAATACTTATCACAAGAATCTCCACCCCTGTTACACACAATACAGCTCAGATCTGAATCAATCACTGGCTCAAATCTCCTCCACTGCTTGCCTGCCTCCGTTGCTCAATACCTGCAAGAGAACTGATGATAATAACAAGGCAGCCACGTCTTTCCTTGGCTAAATCACGTATTCACAAGCTACAATACGTGCAAACTCATTGGCATACTCAATCCCCTGATTTGTGCAAGATCTGATGCACAACTATAGTCACAACTGATAGCAATCTGATTCTCTAACACCTGTCCCTGCTGAACTGAACATGCACTGACATGCAACTGAGTTAACTGATGTATTCATTAGTTGTATTATGAGTTAATAACTTGTGAATTAATTAATAACTAATTCACCCAACTCATCTCTAGTCTATTCGCCAGTTAGACTAAATACAACCAGTTTAACAAAGCTAAACTGAACACACTCCATCAACTGCACCTCCAGTCCACTAAACTCAACTCACTTGAGTTCTAACTGAAGTCATGCATGCAAATATTCAACTAACCCATAAGAACCACGTATTTCCTTCATGCAATTGCATGTGCCACATCCGTAGCTCGAACTGAAGTGCTTCAAGAGAATAAGATTAAGTTTATAGTCCAAATATTATTGTGAGATAATAATATTTGACTTTTCTATTTTTGACAGCCAGTCTAAAAATAGACTTGATCACTCACACTTTCATCAAAAATAGAAGTCCATCTATTTTTCCAACTTGATCAATCATCCATAAACAACAAACTGCAATCCATAGACATGATCCATATGTCTAAAAATAGACTTGCGCCAAAATTAGCCTGTGGGCCCACTTAGTGAAGGCGACTCCTTTCCACTAAGCTCCATCATCTTGTTGCATCTCAACAAGCATTTCTTGTTGCACACTTTTCAACACTCCCTCTCAACAAGAAAGGCTTCCTCTCAAACCCGATCCTGTAACTCTAGAATGTTCTGCATGCAATACATCTGGCCCGTCCACTTGCTCTATCATCAAAGTCTCTGACTGCTATTGCCTCTGTCGACTGAAAACTCTGCATCTCTGTGCTCTTCAGTATCTGACTGCTCTAGCTCTACCTGCTGCTGACAAGTGCTCCCTCTCTGACATCTGCGTTACTGCAACATCTTCATGCATCTCGCACCATTGCACACCTCTCTGTGCCACCTAGCACTGTGCAAAACACTTGTGACTCTCGCATTACTGCAGCCTGCATGCTATGCGCTGTCCTAGGATTCCCCGCACTGTCGCTCTCTCTACCGCTCCATCCGCATCTATCTCTACCCAATCAGTCAGTTCCTGCTACTCCA
>APFE030861339.1:0-35129 GCA_000404065.3 Pinus taeda
ACTTTGGGGTCCATATCTTGCTGGTGTTACTCTCTTGAAATGCTGTGAGATTGTTTAATTTTCTGCATGTGTTATTTTCAGCCGTTAATAATAGCTTTTTGTAGAGTATTGTGAGCACAGGTATCTTGTTTCACTTGCTAGGGTTTGGGTGCTGTTAGGGTTTCTGAAGTAATGGCAGGTATCTCCATTACTTCCTGAGATCTAGCAGCATTTTTGCCCTCTTTACTAATGGTTGTTTTGAGTTGTGCAGAAAACATTTTCTGAAGGAATTTTGTGGGCGTTCGGGGAAGTTCTCGGCTGAACCAGCCAACTCCCGCAAGCATTTTTTTTGCTGAGCCCAGTTGGATTTGATCCTGGGTCTATCATTCGGTTTATCTTTCTAATTTGCTTGAGAGATTTCCGAAGTTCTTCACAATGAAAATCTGAAATCATTATTTCTTTAAACATTTTCTGTGCTTATTGACGAATCTGGCTGTTAAGGGGCCAAATCTATAAATTAAATTAGCTGTTCTAGGGTTTCAAGGTTTTGTTTTGTACAGTTTTCATTAGAGTTTTCAGTTTTCTCGTATCTACAGGCAGCTCATCGGTCTAAAACAGTGGTGCATTTGTACGCGGGCATAAGGCAAGAAATCCGTCTAGATCAAAATCGCTCCAACGAGCTCAATCGCAGAACGAGGAGAGGTTTCAGTTCATCAGCTGTCAGATCGGTGTAGTACTGGGCATCAAGCCGTCTGCAAACACTGTACAAATTCGACTTGGAATTTTCATGGGTATCAGTCACTATTTTTTGTTGCGGGAAACTGTGTCTTAGATCCTCCATCCGTTGCCAGCATCTGCGTATGAACAAGGGAAAAGACAAACGTTAAATTTCTCAGAGGCACAGTAAAAATTCAGGGTTCCGTGGGCGATCGATTTACATAGATGGTGACTCTCCTGCAAGCCTGCCTACTGTCAAAACTCCAAGCGTGATCCTCTCCGCCGGCAGCCTGTTCTTCCATGTCCGCATGCGAGCCTGCCAAAACACATTACCACAAATCGATTTTTTCTTTTTGAGACGTCGTGGGTATCAGGCCCGTCAAGCACGCTGCCTGTTCACCATCAAATCCCGCCTCCAACCAACGCTCCTCACGCTGCTGTCTCTGTGCTGATTTCGTGCTCGGTTAGCTAGTTGCTTTGCTGCACCCACAAGAAATGAAACATACGCACAGGTAAGAGGTTAAGGAGTCACGGGCAAGGTAAAATTTCCAGGTATAGCTCAGGTTTGAAATCGTTTCATTCATTCGGTCACGTTTCAATAATCAGTTTAAATGGGTAATGCGTATGCGTCTTTTTCTTTTTAGCTTAGGTTGTTTAAAAAAAAAAAACAAAAATTTAAAAAAATCGTTTTCCATTTTTTTGTTTATTTAGTTTTTTTTTTTTTTTAGTTTTGATTTCATAGGTACATATGCGTAGGGTTTCTAGGCGTTAAAATTTAAATTTTAAATTTTAGTTTTAGCCCAAGTTTTAGTTTTAATTTAGGATATTAGCTTTTGGACTTAGTTAATTTTAGTTTAGATTTAATTTTTCTTTATTTACGCTTTAGTTTTGGCATTTAGGATTTCTTTTAAATGTTTAGTTTTATTTTATAAATCATAAAAAAATCAAAATAAATAAAAATTAAAAAAATCAAAAAAAAAATCTTTTTAGACCTTAGTCTTTAGTTTAGAACTTTGAAATTTTCTTTTAGTTTAGATTTTTCGTTTTGAAAAAAAAAATTGTCGAAAAAAGGCATAATTTTTTTTTTTTTCTTCATGGAAATATTTTGCCAGTTAATGTCTTAGCCTAGAAATTTTATTCGCGTTCTATTTTTTCTTGCGGAGGCTAAAAGTTTGGGATAAATGTTTATCTGGCATATAATATCTGGTTAATGTGCATGGTCATATCTTTCAGAGTTTGTTTCCTTTTAATTTGCCAGATCATTGTTAAAAGTGTTGTGAATTTACTGATATCTCACATTTTCGAAGTAATTTGATGTTAAATGATTGTTGTGCATACTTTACATCCCTGCAAAATCTGTTAAGTGATCATTTTGACACCAAAACCATAACGCATTGGTCCATTAATTTAAATAAATTTATTAAGTGCTTTGTCCTTCCGTGTCTCCCAAACCAACTGGTTCACAGTTGGTCATCCATCTCCTTACAGGGTCTACCCCCCTTAGCGACGGGAGACAGGCTTAAACGGAGAGATCGGGGATCAGAGTGACAGCCCCCAATCTGAGTGTTGTCGTGTCAATCTGTGCGACAATAGTAAGCACCCACATCATTCAAACAGATGTTCCAACAACAAGAGTCCTACAAGAACGAAGAGTCACCTCAGATGGATTGATTCTTGGCAATGGCCTTCAATAGCCAAGAAGATGGATTGATTCTTGGAAGTGAAGATTTCTTCATCTTCTCAACTTGTATTTGACATGGGTGGAATCGATGGTCACATGCCGACTTCAAAGGTTTATCAAGAAAGCTTGAGCCACAGCTTGAACCAGAGCTTGTTGTGAGAGCATAGAGCCAGAGTTAGCCAGATTCAGATTCATAGCTAGAGACAAATTTATATGAGCATGCTTTTTGGTTGGTGGCCATCCTTAAACCACCATCGACAGAAGAATTTGGTTTCTGCGACACAGTTTCTGGTCATATTCAACCTATTATCAAGGAGCAGTTCCACTGGTAGAAGACTTCATATGCTATCAATATTTGGAATAGTTCCAAGAACTTCTTTGAGCCTTAGTTCCAGAGTTGGTGATCAACCTTAAACCACCACAGCTAGAGACATCAAATTTTTCCATTTGGTTTGTAATCATCCTTAAAAAACACCATTTCAGAGAGCTCATTCCGCCATTGGATGCAGTGCAATTTTTGCACTTTAGGTCTATTCTTGCAGCCATTGAAACCCCTTCAGATTAAGGTTAGGAATGTTAGACACCTAAACCATTAGCATTCTGGTGGACGGTCAATACATGTCCAAGAAAACTTGGAAGTTGAATCCAACGGTTTGTATCTTGTATTTATATGTACAACATTCTTAATAGAAGTTGAATTCATTTCCAACAGTTGCATATTGCTTCGTGCCTTGCCTTTCCTTGCGAACCGGCCTCTCGAAGCTTGTTTCTTGCCTTCCAACTCGGTTACACAGCTCTCAGTATAGATCAATCATATGGCCACACAAAGGGATGTGTCTCATCCAACCGACACATCTCTTTGGTTGGCCAACCCTTCACATCTCACCAATCGACTCCAATTGACTCAAAACATATTGTTTCTGTGTAGGCTCGATCGGCACGACCTAACTGATGTGATCCATCATACAAGAAACCTCAAATTTGGGTGAGCATTCAACACTTAAGCCAACTCATCCCCACTCAAGTCGTTGCACTAGGGCACTTTTGTCTCAACCATCTAACTTGATCATAAGCGTGCTCATATCGACCGTCTCGACTCACTCGATTAAGAAACCCCAAAATGTTGCACAATCATCACAAATAGTGTGATTCCTATCTAGTCTTGCGACACGACTCACCCAACTCGTGAAACCAGGGACGAACCCCACAATGTGTGGGGAAACCCTTTGATCAAATCTTCTTTTATCTTCAATAATTTAGCAGAGGGAAATAGTACAATACCTCTGATTTATATCAGCAGTAGCAAGCCCTAGATCAGCAGTATCAGCATTAGCGACTTCATCATCAAAACTAGGACAAACGATATCTCACAAACCGACCATCAGATCGGCTTGATTCCACCACCAAAAGTTGCAGCTTCCAAAGGAGGTTCAGATGAACCTACAGCGCAGTTCAGATGAGTAGATCTTCTTATCCACGCAGGTCAAACTTCACTTCTGCAATTGCAACTTCAGTTTCAGCAGCTTCCTTCAAACTAGGGCAGTGGATATCTTGCAAACTGTCTGTCGGATTGACTTGATTCCACCACCAAAAGTTGCGGCTTTCAGAGGAGGTTCAGATGAACCTACAGCGCAATTCTGATGAGGAGACCTTCTAGTCCACGAAGGTAAAACTTTACTTCTGCAATTGCAACTTCAGTTTCAGCAACTCCCAGCTTCACATGTGTGAGGGAGAGACCCTTTTCTGCACAGTAGAGAGAGAGAGATGTGATGAGATGAGTGAGTCCAAATGAGGAAAAGTCCTCCTATATTTATGCACAATGTTGGTGTTTGAATAGATGCGACTGTTGGGCTTCTGAGCCTACATGAGTTGTAGGTCGGCTTGATAATAATTCCATAATCAAAATAAATTCATATCTCCATGAATACTTATCGAAATCGGATGATCTTTATATCAATCCTATACCTCTCGCCGGGAGGAATCTAATGAACATATTATCAGCCATGAATAAGATGACCCACATGAAGTTTTGTCCTAGTTGCCAATTTTAACACTCCCTCTCAACTAGGGAGAACTTCATCTGCAATCTGTTTATCGGTCGTTAATATTCATCCATCAAATGCACTGCCCTATACAGCCTGACCCTTGCCCTGCTCTGCTCTATTCTGCCTGTTTTGCTTTGTCTTGTTCTGCCCTGTACTGATCTGTACGGCTCTGCTCTGATATGTGCTGCTCTACTTTGTTCTATTCTGCTCTGCTTTTATCCAAATTATGAAGAAGAAGAAATGATCGAGGATGTATCATACTAACTCAAAGTCAGTCTCAGAGTATGTACCACTGGTCCCAGACCAGTCTCAACCAACCCAAAGTCAGCGTCATAGTGAGTACAACTCCACTGGTCCCAGACCAGTATCATCCTCCATCGACTCAAAGTCAGTCTCAGAGCGTGTACCACTGGTCCCAGACCACTCTCAACTGACCCGAAGTCAGCTTCATAGTAAGTACCACTCCTACCACTAGTCCCAGACCTGTATCGTTGTCTCAGAGAGTGTACCACTAGTCCCAAACTAGTCTCAACCAACCCAAAGTCAGTGTCTTAGTATGTACCACTCACTGGTTCCAAACCAGTACTACACTGACACGAAGTCAGTGTCGGAGTATGTACCACTGGTCCCAGACCAGTCTCAACCAACCTGAAGTCAGTGTCATAGTATGGTACAACTCTCACTGGTCCCAGACCAGTACTGCACTGACACAATGTCAATCTCAGAGTATGTACCACTGGTCCCAGACCAATCTCAACCGAACCGAAGTCAGTGTCATAGTATGGTACAACTCTCACTGGTCCCAAACCAATACTGCACTAACACGAAGTCAGTCTCTGAGTATGTACCACTTGTCCCAGACCAGTCTCAACCGACCTGAAGTCAGTGTCATAGTATGGTACAACTTCTACCACTGGTCCCAGATCAATGGAGGTCATCCTAGCATAGGGAGTATGGTAGTTACAACGATGCGTCCATTGGTATTACTATGGTCCCTAACTTCATTTCCCTGCTCATTGATCAGATGAGAGGTGCTTCCCATGAGTCCCAGACTACATGGGTAGGATGCCTCGACAGGAGAACTAATCAATCCTGTCCTCAGGAGAACACATCAATCTTGCTACAATTGCCATGGAGAACACATCAATCCAGGCCTCATGGGAGAACACATCAATCCTGCTACAATCGCCATGGAGAACACACCAATCCAAGCCTCACACGAGAACACATCAATCTTGCTACAATCGCCATGGAGAACACATCAATCTAGGGCTCACAGGAGAACACATTAATCCTGTTACAATCGCCATGGAGAACACATCAATCTAGGCCTCACAAGAGAACACATCAATCCTGCTACACAAGAGAGCGAATCATCCTGTTCCACAAGAGAGCGAATCATCTTGTCCCACAAGAAAGCGAATCATCTTGTTCCAGTGCGCACCACCAGGGGAGGGTGAGTCACCCTGTGGTCGTATGTTGCTCCAATAAGCATAGCAAGCCCTCAAAGCTCCCAGAGCTCAATGTATGCAACATGCAGGACCCTTGTACAAGGGTTCCTTGACGACTCCAAGTCGTTTGGGAAAATCACAGATTAGATATTTCCTCAAGGCTTTCACAAGGTGTATCGACCTGTACATCATCTTAATGCAATGGAGCCTCCTTACCATATCCCAAATGATGTCTATCTACTAGAGCAATCGACAAATACAGGATTCCTCAATAATCGAATCCCACCTCTGGTTGGTACAGAGAATCACAGTGGTATGTGTTCAAAAATCTCACTGAAGAGATTTCCCAACCAGGCAGCTTCATACAAGATCATACTTGTAGATATGTATCTGGTCTCGGCGATGCTTATGGCAACCAACTTCTGCTTCCTGCTCATCCATTATATCGAAGCAGAATCCAAAGAGAAACAACGCTAAAAGTGCTCTAGTGATCCTCCACACTACCTGCCTAATCAATATTCGAATAATCATGTTGTTTCATATTTCCGGCAGTGTATCTCAATCCATGAGAGATTGTGTCCCGAAAACATCTCAGAAGATTCTTGGCGCCAATCTAGTGATGCTCAACCAAATATGAGCTCACAATGCTAACTGCAAAACATATGTTCGGACAGAGGTTCACCAAGAACATCAACGCGAATCAGTTTTTGAAACTCAAAGGCATTTCCCAATCTAGTCCGACATCACTACCATATAACTTCCGAAAGTTAAGATCCTCGAGGTAGTCACAAGCTTGCAGTCCATCATACCAAATCTTTTCAGAATCTTCACCCATATTTTCCTTGAGATAGGAAAATTTCCCTTGGCTTCTGCCACACTTCAAATCCTTGGTCCTTCATTTCAAATCCAGAAGCCAACTCCCTCTTACATTTGTGAATGAGAGGGTCTGCACCTGTTAGAAAGAGGTCATCCACATATAACACCAGACTGAGAGGTTTGTCATCTTCAACCTTAAAGTAAAGATTAGGATCGGCTTCACTCCTAATGAATCCCAGCTATTTCAACGCCCATAGAGAGCCTTCTTCAACCCGCATACATGAGATTTTCATCATAAATATCAAATCCTTCGCGTTGCTCCACATAGACCTCTTCTTTGATCGAACCATGCAAGAAAGCGATCTTGACATCCATCTAATGTAGGTTCCATCCTTGTGAAGCCACAAGGGCTATGATCAAGCAGATGGTCATATATCTAGCAACAACTGCAAATATCATAGTCTATACCTTCCTTCTAGGAGAAACCACAAGCAACAAAACGAGCCTTATACTTTTCCGTACTTCCATTTGCTGCATGCTTTATCTTGTAAAGCCATTTAGAAGTGACAATTGTCTTGTCCTGGGGTCTGGGAACTACTTCCCGGACATCATTCTCCATAATAGACTCATTCTTTGGTCATAGCATCCTTCCATACTTGATGCTTGACGGCATCTAAGAATGATGGAGGCTCATTTTGTATGATCGTGCTCATGATGGTCAAGTATCCCTAATACCTGTTAGGTTTCTAAATTTCACGAAAGGTTCCTCGAGGTGCAGCGTGTCCTTCAGCATCATCAAGTATCCCCCTAAGCCATGAAGGCCTCTTCCTAGAAGAGGAAGGCTCAGGTGGATAAATAGAATCCATGGGTTCCTCCAAATCAGGAATTGTTAAATCATCTACCCATAGAAACAATTTCCACAATCGTACGGTTCTTCCTTTCCGCCACACCATTCTGCTCAGGAGTATGTGGTGTAGTAGTCTCCCTCTTAATGCCAGCCTCAGATATGCCTGAGTGAACCAACTGTAATATATCGGAGGTCTTGCTTTGGCTTGAGGGGAATGGTCCCCTTTTGAGCTTTCCTTCGGCACATCCTGGACATACACCTTCTTTCTCTACTCAGAATTCAAGCATCCCTGTCACCATTTGTCTTACACCGAGTAGAGCTTTATAATGAAGGGGGGCAAACCTCCAATGCCAAAGTTCGGACTAAAAAGATGTGTCATAAGACATGACACCTAACGAATGAATCAACACGAAACCCAAGAGTAAAGGCATCTTTAACATTATTTTTTCATACACGTACCTTACCATCGCTAAAGGTTACCTTGTAGCCTTTGTCTTCCATTGCCAAGATGGACACCAGGTTCTTTCAAAGGTCAGGTGCATTTAATACATCCTGGAATTTCTAGCCTTCTTGAATGCTTGTCCTCTTCCTTGATTCCTAGCTCTCCTCTTACCTTTGCTATTGAATTTGTCATTCCTTTCATTGCCATCAGACGGATTTTGATCATCGTCTCGGTGTGAGTCCTTTCTATCAGGGCACTCCCTTGCATAGTGACCTGCTTTATCACAGATGTAACATCGTCCTTTTCTTCCACCCTTAGGTCCAGCATTTCCTTTTGGAGAAGAAAAGACAGCAAGAGGACCTTTAGGCACGAGCATTTCCTGCTCTTCTACCCTTGTTTCTTCTTGAATGCATCTAGCCATTAATTCCTCGAAACCAGGAATTACATTATTGTTCAAAAGAGTAGTCCTGAACACGTACCATTCGGATGGCAATCCTCCAAGAGTCGTGAGTGCCATTTCTCTGTCAGTAATAGTCTCCCCAATAAATAGGAGATCGTTCTTGATCTCAGTGATTCTTAAGAAGTATGCTTGCATACTCTCATCTTTACCCTTCTTGATTTCCCTCAACTTATTTCTAAGAAACAAAACTTGATTTGCATCATTCTTTCGTAGATTTCCTTGGAAGTGTCCAGTTCAGAGATGTAGGCCACCAAGTGCTTGTCGATAAAGTCCCAGATGATCTTCTTTGTTTTGACTTCTTCGTTTTTCTATTTGTTCCAGGCAACAGTGTATGCATTTGATGGAGGCTCAACAATATTGCCTCTTACATGGTCCAACACTCCTTCATCTTCTAGGGTTAGAACGATAGACATCTTCCATCCGTGATAGTCAGCTTACTCACGAAGCTTGTCTTCGACAAGAAAGAGTGTTGAGCACCCCGTAGTTCTTTTAGGATAGCCTTGCCAATCTTCTCTTTGGTGATTGCTCTTGCTCTTGCTAGGGCTTTGTCTTCACCTCAGCTCCGATACCATGATAAGTTATGTTATGTTCTATGCTTATAACAGTTTACTTCTTTTTCTTATTATATTCCACAGATTAGCAATCGCATGTACATAAAGTAAAGCGCAGATAGAACATTAAACGATCGACAAAAAACAAGCCAAGACAAAAGACACAAGATGTGGTGGCTAGCTAGGGACAAACCCCACAATGTGTGGGGAACCCCTTTGATCAAATCTTCTTTTATCTTCAATAATTCAGCAGAGGAAATAGTACAATAAATCTAATTTATATCAACAATAGCAAACCCTACATCAGCGGCATCAGCATTAGCGGCTTCATCATTAAAACTAGGGTAGACAATATCTCACAAACCGCCCGTCGGATCGGCTTGATTCCACCACCAAAAGTTGTGGCTTCCAAAGGAGGTTCAGATGAACCTACAACGCAATTTAGATGAGGAGATCTTCTGGCCCACGCAGGTCAAATTTCACTTCCGCAGTTGCAGCTTCAGTTTCAGCAGCTTCCTTCAAACTAGGGCAGTTGATATCTTGCAAACTGTCTGTCAGATTGACTTGATTCCACCACCAAAAGTTGCAGCTTTAAGAGAAGGTTCAGATTAACCTACAACGCAGTTCAGATGATGATATCTTCTAGTCCACGCAGGTCATACTTTACTTCTGCAGTTGCAGCTTCAGTTTCAACGGCTTCCGGCTTCACATGTGTGAGGGAGAGACCCTTTTCTACGCAGTAGAGAAGAGACTCTTTTCTGCGTGGTAGAGAGAAAGATGTGATGAGATGAGTGAGTCCAAATGAAGAAATGTCTTCCTATATTTATACAAAACGTTGGTGTTTGAATAGATGCGACTGTTGGGCTTCTGAGCCTACATGAGTTGTAGGTCAGCTTGATAATAATTCCATAATCAAAATAAATTCATATCTCCATGAATACTTATCGGAATCGGAGGATCCTTGTATCAATCCTACACATCTCGACGAGAGGAATCTAATGAACATATTATCAGCGATGAATAAGATGACCCACATGAAGTTTTGCCCTAGTTGCCAATTTTAACAAAGGGCCTAACATTCTCCCCCACTTCAAAGATGTTGTCGTCCTCAACAATAAACCCCCTGGAAATCCATCTATCACCAACATGTTGCATCCCCACGAAGGTTGCCCATCCAAATAACATCCCATGCCATCGAACAACCTCCTATCAAACTAGACACAAATCACGTGAAGAATGCTCATCTCCTAACTCTGCATCAATAATGTGAACCTGTGAATTCTCTCATAAGAATGGCATGCGTTGGATCCCCTTGTGTCATCAGCTAATCAGGTAGCTCATCTGACCGTAGCGCCAACTCCACAAGAACTCATGCCACCCAAACAAGTGCAAACACGTCACATCCCGATGTCGTCCCAAACATATCTACACATAAAATCCACCATTTCGAATTTGCTCATCAGGAAGTACCTTTGCTAGACTCTCCACATATCTTTGGACTCACCACCCTAAGCAACTAATGGCGAGCACATCTCCAAGAGCTCACAAAGAAAATGAAGTGGAGTGTCGAGGACTATCACTCCACACTCCATATCCCACTCAACCTCCTGAAGATGTACCCTAATCTCTTGAATATGCTCTATCTAAGGCTAGAAATGGTTGTTCGCCTCATGGAATGACCCCTCCATATCTATTTGCAACATATCTCAATAATGGGGAATATGAACCTATCCTAACCTCACTCTCCTTAATCAATCCCTCCAATTCTAGATCCTCGGGCCATACATCTAACTCTATAGTCTCCCTCGACTCCTCAAACACCCCACTAGCTCGTTTATACCAAGGCTCATCATTTTGAACCTCATCCCAAACTGCCATTGAGATCCTCTTGACTCCATCATCATCAATGTAATCCTCAATCAATTCTCCCTCATCATCATCAATTTCATCAAACTCAGGTGGTGATCTCTCAGCATCAACCATTTGAGGTCTCTCAACAAGACTCAAAACCTTCTATACCAAATTAGTCATCATCCTGGTCTATTGTAAAAGGATAGACTCCACATGGTTCAACCTCCTAAGAATCTCATCATCAAGCTATCTCTCTGACATAGGGACAACTATCATGCTAGCACCTCCATCTGAAATGGCTTGTACAACTCTCTCTCCAATCAAAAATTTATATCCCTATATAATCTCATAGTCATCCAATTGAATGATGGTGAAGTCAAGCTTTTGAATCCAACATTCAATCTGCACCAGAACATCCCTAACTAATTTGACAACTCTCCTATCCTCGTAGTTCCCTACTTTGAAGGAAATATGGACTGGAACAATCTGCAATCCAAATCTCCTTGTTGCATCCTCCCTCATGAAGTTGTGAGTAGCACTACTATCCACAAAAGAAACCTACTAACTTCCAACAAAATCTACAATTACATAGTTCAATCGATTTATGCTCTGATCCTGTTTTAGATTGGTCACTTTTTAACACGCTGCACTCAAAACCTGTGTCACTCCCACAAAAGCTTTCTCTGTCTCCTACATCACAATCAACTTCTACCTCAATGGACATATTCTTAGCCATTTGATCTTCTCCGTATATCAAACATGAAAGATACTTCTTCTACTTTCGTGAACTACTTTGGTTATGTCCATCTTCTTTGGAAGATTTCCCTTTCCCAATCCTAATGAACTAATGACCACAAGTCCCAAGAATGGAGATGAAATCTAGGGAATGATGGAAAGTGGTAAGCATCCACACTACTTCAATTCAAGTTACCCAATTAGTGCCCCTCCTATAACCCTAAGCCCTCAAATTAGGTCCCAATGGACTAGGGTCAAAAACTAACCTCTCTCATAAAGTGAAAGAATAAGTTTACAACCAAGATTGGTTAATAATACAAATCACCCTTTAATTTGTTTTAACATTCCCAAAGCATCAAGTAAAAGCACAAGATTACAAGAAGTATACTGAATGATGACCCACCTCCGTTAATTAATTTGATCCTTAAATCCCTAATCCTACAAAAGTTTGTTTTAATTGGGTAGTAAGAGGTAACCTTAGAACTGCTTTGTCTTGTCTCATGGACCCTAACTACTACTAGGGAAGCCTCCTTTTTGTTGAGTTTGTCTCAACCTTAAAAGAGGAAAGCAGTTGCATAGGTGGAAATTGCAACTCTTTCAAGCTACACTCAACCTTAATACCTTGTGATAACCTTGCAATGAGACATGTAAGTTTCTCAAAAACAAACTTCTAATGCATTACCATTTTTTCTATTTAAACTTCTAATGTGTTACCATATTCAACCAAAACCAAAATGAAATGGAAATAAAAATACCCAAAACAATGGGTAAAACAACCTTTGAAATACTATTGAATAGAGCGATAGTCAACTCTCAGGAGGCCATGTTTGCTATAATAACACCACTTAACATAACCTTATTTAAAATCATGTGAAATCGCCAATCATTAGGGATTGTTTTCGCAAAATTTGGCAAGCCTTATGAAGGGACTCACAAGGTGAGGGTCAAACCCTGTAGTAACAATGATGCATGATTACCACATTTTTAGTGAAGTTAAGAATAATCTCTTTTACAACACTTTCACTTCTTCTTGTGCATTACAATGCGAAACTACCATATTTCATACTAACATGGTCAAACAAAAGTGAAAGTCAGTGGTTGCAAATCCCACAACAGGTGTTGCAACTACATTTCCGGCAGTGCAACTTCTTACAAGTGTCGCCACCGTATTCCAAGCATTTCAACTCCCTATAAGCGCTACAAATTTGAATATAGTGTGCAGTTACTACAACTCCAATGGCAATCATTATTATTGCAACTCTAGCGTTGCCACTTGCAGAGATAATGATGCTGCAAATTATTTGTAACCCAATGAAGCTGCTACAAATTTGAGATGCCATTCTGTTGTTGAATTCCCTACATTTTTCTTTGTTACCACAACTCTTGTTGATGCAACTCCAAAATATCACGCCAGCTCTTTGTGCAACGACCCAACTGTACTATCAGCACAATTTTCTCACAAAAGAAGATGATGTAGGCAACTGGGTGAGTGATTAAAGAGGAAAATTCACATGCTAACGACTCCCGGCTAATCTGAGTCAACATTTGTTGACCAAATACCAAATTCTCGAAAGAATTTTAAAAGGATGAGTTGTATGATTCTCTTATGGTGGCTATCCCATCTTTCACTTAGTCTAGATACTAACATGTTGTATAAATACTTGAATTCTTTCAAAGCCTGGGGGGGGGGAAGTATTGTTAAAATGCATTGTGTAATTTCTACATGCCTACAATGTAAAGTATCTTTTGCTCCAACTATTCAATGGCCTTCTCGTGATCTATTGAATTGAATATTTAATAGTAACTTATCTAAGGAAGTAATATGTGAAACTTACATCATGATGTCTACGCTTTATTTCTAAATTATTTATTTATAAGTCATTTGCATCATTGCCTTGTGCTATTGTGTAAATGTTACAACAATCAAGAATATCATCGTACTTGAACAAGTCACCTCTAGCATATATTGTGTTTACTTTCTGTGAGTTTGTTTACTTTCATGCAATTGCGATTTACCTTACTTGCAATTTACTTTCTTGCAAAGAGTGTTGCATTTCCTGCAAGGTGTGGTGTGTTTGATTTGATCAGTGACATGTGAAAGAATCATTATCTTGTATTGTAGTAACATTTAGATTACTACAACCTCAACACACACAACATATTGCACTAGCACATACAATGCACAACAGTTCACAAGTTCCAAACAAATCCAAAATTGACAATTAAATGAGAATACTTTTGGTTGTCTTCCCGAGTTATTCGAAGGAAATTAAAAGACATGTCACTAGTTAGAGGGCTCTTAGGTGATATAATTGGCCTAGGGAAAGATACCTTAATCACTGAAAGGGTTCAATTCTTTTAGTATACTAACCCTACATAGAACAAGGATGTGCGTAAGCTAGGGTTTATTGATATGCAATGATGAAGGAATACCTAGACATGTAGAAGTTATACAAAGAGTTTATTTAATGGTTGGATCAACAAAATGAAAAAGGTAAGCCCTTATAAAGGCTTCAAGTTGAAGCTTGAATACGATTAGGTTTTCTATAGCACAAAATAGATTAGGATGACGTAAACACTATTCGGTGAGGACTCACCACAATAAGAGTTAGATTTTGCATTTAGAAGGCAAAAGGACTCTAACCCTAGATTTTAATCCACAAACATTAGTCAAAATGTCTCGAAATGTAAATCGGGAAGGGATCCTCTATTTAAATGATGTATATCCCTTCAGGTTTACAAAAATATTAGGCATTATAAGCCCTCAAAGGCCTAAACTGATATATAAAAAACCACCTAGCAAAACCATCTCAAGATCAAGTGAAAGTCACAATTATTAGGGACAATGATCATAGATGCATCACAGTGGACCACACTTAGTTGTTAAGGGTGTAATAACAATTGAAACTAAGATCGCCTTCAAATAACTAAATATAATAAGAACCATAAAAGCGTTCACTAATTTTGTTAAGGATAGCTAGATAATCAGCCCTATTAGAATGACAATGGAAAGGAAGGACTTCAAGGCAAGGTGCCATGCCCATGCGACCAATTGATAGACGTCCATCATCCTTAGTGTATAGATGTAAAGAGGGAGCAATCATGTAGGCATGAGTTAACCCATCCCTCATCCTACTCTTTTCACCCTCTGAGGAAACTTTTTCTTCTTTTTTAAAAGCTTTGACAAAGTAATGCCCCCAAAGCGCTCCTGGAGTAAAGGCGTGTCGAGGCCCTCTGAGTGTGCGACACCAACGAGGTTCCTTGGAGTTGCAATGACCAACTTACAAGTATTTGTCTCCCAGATTACAGTTCGAACACTTTTATTCACATGTTAGATATATTACGTGTGTTGAATCCAACATGTAATCAAAAACCAAGCATAATGCCCAATACTCAATTAACATTCCTCTCATGTGCAAGTGTTGCCACTCCATTCCAAGCATTGCAACTCCCTATAGCCACTACAACTCTAGATATAGTGCGCAGTTGTTGCAACTTTCTATAGGTGCTACAACTCTGGATATAGTGCGCAGTTGTTGCAACTCCAGTCATACTCATCATTGTTGCAACTTTGATGTTGCCTCTTACAGAGATAATGATATTGCAACTTACCTATGATCCAAAGAAGATGCTACAACTCTTGTGTCGCCACTTTGTTGCTCAATTCTCTACATTTTTCCTTATTGCAACTCCTGTTGTCACAACTCTTCTTGTTGCAACTCCGACGCCAACTCTTAGTGCAATGGTTCAATTGTACAATCAGCACAAGTTTCCCACAAAAGAAGATGACATAGGCAAGTGGGTGAGCGATTAAGGAGGACAACTCATACACTGACGACTCCCAACTAATCTGAGTCTACGTTTGTTAACCGAATACCAAATTCAAGAAAGAATTGTAGAAGGATGAGTCGTCTGATTCTCTTAGGTTGGCTATCTAATCTTTAACTCAGTTTATATGCTAACATTTTGTATCTAGTCTTGCGACACGACTCAACCAACTCGTGGTGCTGCCACTACAACTCTAGATATAGTGCACAGTTGTTGCAACTTTCTATATGCGCTACAACTCTGGATATAGTGCGCAGTCGTTGCAACTCCGGTCATAATCATCATTGTTGCAACTCTAATGTTGCCACTTACAGAGATAATGATATTGCAACTTACGTATGATCCAAAGAAGATGCTTCAACTCTTGTGTCGCCACTTTGTTGCTCAATTCTCTACATTTTTCCTTATTGCAACTCCTATTGTCACAACTCTCGTTGTTGCAACTCCAACATATCACGCCAACTCTTTGTCCAATGGTTCAACTGTACAGTCAACACAAGTTTCCCACCATAGAAGATGACATAGGCAAGTGGGTGAGCGATTAAGGAGGACAACTCATATACTAATGACTCCCAACTAATCTGAGTCGACATTTATTAACCGAATACCAAATTCAAGGAAGAATTGTAGAAGCATGAGCCATCTGATTGTCTTAGGTTGGCTATCCAATCTTTAACTCGATTTATATGCTAACATTTTGTATCTAGTATTGCGACACGACTCACCCAACTCGTGGTGCTTGTGGGCACTCAACCTTAAGGGCCTAACATTCTCCCCCACTTCAAAGATGTTGTCATCCTCAACAATAAACCCCCTAGAAATCCATCTATCACCAAGATGTTGCATCCCCACGAAGATTGCCCATCAACATAACATCCCATGCCATTGAACAACCTCCTATCAACAGGACACAAATCATGTGAAGAATGCTCATCTCCTAACACTGCATCAATAATGTGAACCTGCGAATTCTCTCATAAGAATGGCATGCGTTGGATCCCCTTATGTCATCAACTAATCAGGTAGCTAATCTGATCGTAGCGCCAACTCCACAAGAACTCATGCCACCCAAACAAGTGAAAACACGTCACATCCCGATGTCGTCCCAAACATCTCTAGACATAAAATCCACCATTTCGAATTTTCTCATCAGGAAGTACCTTTCCTAGACTCTCCACATATCTTTGGACTCGCCACCCTGAGCAAGTAATGACGAGCCCATCTCCAAGAGCACACAAAGAAAATGACGTGGGGTGTCGAGGACTACCACTCCACACTCCATATCCAACTCAACCTCCTAAAGATGTACCCTAATCTCTTGAATATAATCTATCTAATGCTAGAAATAGTTGTCTGCCTCATGGAATGACCCCTCCATATCTGTTTGCAACATATCTCAATAATGGGGGATATGAACCTATCCTACCCTCAATCTCCTTAATCAATCTCTCCAACTCTAGATCCTGAGGCCATACATCTAACTCTATAGTCTCCCTCGACTCCTCAGACTCCACACTAGCTAGTTTATACCAAGGCTCATCATTTTGAACCTCTTCCCAAACTACAGATGAAATCCTATTGACTCCATCATCATCAAAGTAATCCTCAATCAATTGTCCCTCATCATCATAAATTTCATCAAACTCGGGTGGTGATCTCTCAGCATCAACCATCTGAGGTTTCCCAGCGAGACTCAAAACCCTCTCTTCCAAATTAGTCATCATCCTAGTCTATTGTAAAAGGATAGACTCCACATGATTCAACCTCCTAAGAATCTCATCATCAAGCTATCTCTCTGCCACAAGGACAACTATCATCGTAGCACCTCCATCTGAAATGGCTCGTATAACTCTCTCTCCAATCAAAAATTCCCATCCCTATATAATCTCATAGTCATCCAATTGAATGATGGTGAAGTCAAGCTTCTGACTCTAGCATTCAATCTGCGCCAAAACATCCCTAACTAATTTGAAAACTCTCCTATACTTGTAGTTCCCTGATTTGAAAGAAAAATGGACTGGAACAATTTGCAATCCAAATCTCCTTGCTACATCCTCCCTCATGAAGTTGTGGGTAGCACTGCTATCCACAAAAGGAACCTACAAACTTCGAACAAAATCTACACCTACATAGTTCAATCGATTTATGCTCTGATCCTATTTAAGATTGGTCACTTTTTAACACGCTGCACTCAAACACTGCATCACTCCCACAGAAGGTTTCTTTGTCTCCTATATCACAATCAACTTCTACCTCAATGGGCATCTGCTTAGCCATCTAATCTTCTGCGCACATCAAACATGAAAGATACTTCTACTTCCGTGAAATACTTTGCTTATGTCCATCCTCTTTCAAATATTTCCCTTTCCTAATCCTAATGAACTAATGACCACAACCTTGAAGAATGGAGATGAAATTTAGGGAATGATGGAAAGTGGTAAGCATCCACGCTACTTCAATCCAAGTTACCCAATTAGTGCCCTTCCTATAACCCTAAGGCCTCAGAGCAGGTCCCAATGGACTAGGGTCAAAAACTAACCTCTCTCGTAAGTGAGAGAATAAGTTTACAACCATGATTGGTTAATAATACAAATCACCCCTTAATTCGTATTAGAATTCCCAAAGCATCAAGAAAAAGCACAATATTACAAGTATACTGAATGATGACCCACCTACCTTAATTAATTTTATCATTAAATCCCTAATCCTACAAAAGTTTGTTTTAATTGAGAAGTAAGAGGTAACCTTAGAATTGCTTTGTCTTGCCTCATGGACCCTATCTACTGCTAGGGAAAACTCCTTTTTGTTGGGTTCGTCTCAACCTTAAAAGACGAAAGTAGTTGCATAGGTGGCAATTGCAACACTTTCAAGCTACACTCAAGCTTAGTACCTTGTGATGGCCTTGCAATGAGAGACATGTAAGTTTCTATGACAACAAGCTTCTAATGCATTACCATTTTTTCTATTTAAGCTTCTAATGTGTTACCATCTTCAACCAAAACCAAAATGAAAAGGAAATAAATACCCAAAACAATGGGTAAAATAACCTTTGGAATATTGTTGAATAGAGTGATAGTCAACTCTCAAGAGGCCATGTTTGATATAATAACACCACTTAACATAACCTTACTCAAAATCATGTGAAATTGCCAATCATTAAGGATGGTTGCCGCAAAATTAGGCAAGCCTTATGAGGGGACTCACAAGGTGAGGGTCAAACCTTGTAGCAACAATGAGGAAGGACAAGCCATTATCACCTCAATAATCTTCCTCCTGCTATTTAGTGAAGACTCACCACAGTAGAGGCTCACCTATATTCACCTATAAGGGTATTTTAGTGGAAGCGTAACTAAATTGGCATATTTTCAACGCCCACTCAATACCTTTTTCTATCATTTTTCCATTCTTTACCCCTTCCTAGTGCCTTTTGGATCCATCATTACCACATTTTTAGTGAAGTTATGAATAATCTCTTTTTACACCACTTTCACTTCTTCTTATGCATTACGATGTAAAACTGCCATATTTCATACTAACATGGTCAAACAAAAGTGAAAGTCAATGGTTGCAAATCCCACAACAGGGGTTGCAACTCCATTTCCCGCATCAAAACTTCCTACAGGTGTCGCCACTCCATTCCAAGCATTTCAACTCCCTATAAGCGCTACAACTTTGAATATAATGCGCAATTTCTACAACTCCAATGGAAAGCATCATTGTTGCAACTCTGGTGTTGCCACTTGCCGAGATAATGATCCAACAAATTACCTGTGAACCAATGAAGCTGCTACAATTTTGAGTTGCCATTCTGTTGTTGAATTCCCTACATTTTTCCTTGTTGCCACAACTCTCATTGTTGCAACTATGAAATATCACGTCGGCTCTTTGTGCAACGTTCCAAACGTATTGTCAGCACAAGTTTCTCACAAAAGAAGATGACGTAGGCAAGTGGGTGAGTGATTAAGGAGGTAAACTCACATGCTAACGACTCTCGGCTAATCTGAGTCAACATTTGTTAACCAAATACCAAATTCTCGAAAGAATTTCAAAAGGATGAGTCGTATGATTCTCTTACGCTAGCTATCTGATTCCTTCACTTAGTCTACATACCAACATTTTGTATAAATACCTAAATTCTTTCAAACCCTGGGGGGGGAAGTATTGTTAAAATGTGTTGTGTAATTTCTACACCCCTGCAATGAAAAGTGTCTTTTGCTCCAACTATTCGATGGCCTTCTCATGATCTATTGAATTGAAGATTTAATAGTAACTTATCTAAGGAAGTAACTTGTGAAACTGATATCATGATGTCTACGTTTTATTTCTAAATTATTTATTTATAAGTCATTTGCATCATTGCCTAGTGCTATTGTGTGAATTTTACAACAATCAAGAATATCATCATACTTGAACAAGTCACCTATAGCAGCTATTGTGTTTACTTTCTGTGAGTGCTTTCATGCAATTGTGATTTACCTTACTTGCGATTTACTTTCTTGCAAAGAATGTTTCATTTCCTGCATGGTGTGGTGTGTTTGATTAGATCAGTGACATGTGAAAGAATCATTATCTTGTATTGTGGTAACATTTAGATTACTACAACCTCAACACACACAACATATTGCACTAGCACATACAATGCACGACAGCTCACAAGTTCCAAACAAATCCAAAATTGACAATTAAATGAGAATACTTTTGGTTGTCTTCCCGAGTTATTCGAAGGGTAATTAAAAGACATGTCACTAGTTAGAGGGCTCTTAGGTGATATAATTGGCCTAGGGAAAGATACCTTAATCATTGAATGGGCTCAATTCTTTTAGTATACTAACACTGAACAAAGATGTGCGTAAGCTAGGGTTTATCGATATGCAATGATGAAGGAATACGTAGACATGTAGAAGTGATATAAAGAGTTTATTTAATGATTGGATCAGCAAAATGAAAAAGGTAAGCCCTCATAAAGGCTTCAAGTTTTAGCTTGACTATGATTAGGGTTTCTGGAGCACAAAATAGTTTGGGATGACGTCAACACTATTTGGTGAGGACTCACCACAATATGAGTTAGATTTTGCATTTAAAACGCAAAAGGACTCTGACCCTAGATTTTCATCCACAAACATCCAATCAAAATGTCCCCAAATGTAAATCAATAAGGAATCCTCTATTTATATGATGTATATCCCTTCACGTTTACAAAAATATTAGCATTATAAGCCCTCAAAGGCCTAAACTGATATATAGAAAACCACCTAGCAAAACCATCTCAAGATCAGGTCAAAGTCGCAATCATTAGGGACAATGATCATAGATGCATCATAGTGGACCACACTTAATTGTTAAGGGTGTAATAACAATTGAAACTGAGATCACCCTCAAATAACTAAATAGAATAAGAACCATAAAAGTGTTCCCTAATTTTGTTAAGGATTGCTAGATAATCAGCAATATTATAATGACAATGGAGGTGAAGGAATTCAAGGCAAGGTCCCTTGGCCATGCAACCAATTGAAAAACGTCCATCATCCTTAGTGTATAGATGTAAAGAGGGAGCAGTCATGGAGCCATGAATTAACCCATCCCTCATCCTACTCTTTCCAGCCCTCTGAGGAAACTTTTTCTTCTTTTTTAAACGTCCATCATCCTTAGTGTATAGATGTAAAGAGGGCGTAGTCATGGAGGCATGAGTTAACCCATCCCTCATCCTACACTTTCCACCCCTCTGAGGAAACTTTTTCTTCTTTTTTAAAAGGTTTCACAATGTAATGCCCCCAAAGCTCTCTTGCAGTAAAGGAGCGTCAAGGCCCTTTGGGTGTGCGACACCGACAAGGTTCCTTGGAGTTGCAATGACCAACTTACAAGTATTTGTCTCCCAGATTACACTTCTAGCACTTTTATTCACATGTTAGATATATTACGCGTGTGGTATCCAACATGTAATCAAAACACAAGTATAATGCCCAATACTCAATTAACATTCCTCTCATGTGCAAGAGTCCAATCATCGCATCATTATCATCATGTTACAATATTACGTCAAATTCGCACAATACAAAAATGCTCATAAAGAAGTGCACCAAGATATGGAAAAGGGGACCCTCGGTCTACCCACACATGTTATTATAAAGGTTTCACAAATGCATTACAATGTTGCCAAATATCCAAGATAGCTCTGGTTTTGCTCCTAATTAAAGCCCTCAAATTTAAATTCAAAACTCCCTACTCAATCCACCCTTGGGTATACACCTTTGGTTGCTTAAGAGACTTTGAAGTGTGGCACATTGCTGTCACAAAATGAGGTCTAAACATCTTCGCCTACTGCTGCAATCACAATTTCAATCCCTCAGCTACCATCATCGTCCAACTTGTGCGTAGAACCTCCTCTCGAAATTCGATTGGTTCAGTTTGTTTCTCTTCTTTACTCGTTAGGGTAGAGCGAACCTCAAATTCAGTTCTTCTCTCCTTTGTGGCTCAAAATTGCAACAAGGTTCAGAGTTGTTGTTAGACACCTAATCCATTAGGGTTTTGGTGGACAGTTACTGCATGTCCAAGAAACCTTGGAAGTTGAACCCAGTGGTTGTATGTTGTATTTATATGTACATCATTCTTAATAGAATTGGAATTCATTTCCAATAGTAGTATCAGAGCATGGTAGATATGATATTCATTGAATAGCATTAAAAAACTATGCAACGCCAATATGGGCGTAGAACAGATTTGTCGTAGTGTAGGTTGGTGTTGGAATTAACCATGCCATTGTTGGGTCGGAAGAGAGCATAGTCCAGAGGAACACTGCTCAGGTTTCCCTTGTATCCTTAATATAGGTAAAAAAATAAACTAGAAAGAGCGGGTACAATACCGTAAAAAGTCCAAGAGTTGCTTCATGTAAGCCATTTTTTTTCATTTAAGGAGCCACTGGGACGACCTGAAGACCTAAAAATAGTGTGTTGTGGGTACCTTGACAATGTTGTTGAGGTTGAGGCTCAGCATGGCCGCGTATATGTTCATATCTTAAAATGACATCATTTGCAAAAGATTGCTCCCTTCATTTCTTAGACGATTGAAGATTTCTAGTGGTCTTGTATGTCTATCGTCTTCATTATATTCTTTACCAAAGATTTTAATAAATTTATATATTGTAGTATGCAGACTCCAGAGTGTCAATCCAATGTCTATAAATTATAAATCAACTCTAGTTGTATGTTACTAGGCGCATTCTTGGGTAATATAACTCGAGCATTTGTTCGTAAGTGAAGATTTGTACCATAAGATATCGTAACATTCTAAGCATTTGTCCCCAATGATTTTCATAAATCTTGTCGAATGATGAAGGCACGATAGCTACAACTGATCCATAAGTGGAGTAATGTGAGGGGAAGGCAAAAAAGAGAAAATATAAAAGCTCTATCGCAAGGCATGAGCATATGCGGGTTGGCTTCTCCTGTATTGGTTCTTTTTATATGCCTACTTCTCCTTTTAAGTTTTGGGTATATACCAAGTGTTTTTGTGTGTCTCCAATTCGTACAACATAGAAGACTATTCTCCCATATGCTGTTGCATGAAGTAATTGCTATTGGAGATGCATGCCCTGACCACATCAATTTCTCTTGAGGATTTCGACTTCTCATTCATCTTATTCTATGATGTCGCTACTCCATATGTGAATTGAATCTGTTATTAGATCAATATTTGAAATAAAATTGAATATTTTATCAATGGTAGAAAACCCAATCAATTGTATTGCAACTCGGACATTCAAAACATCACCTTACAGACTCATCTCTCATGAGTAGATTCGATGTATTTAGTCGGCCCATGTGATTAACCTGTGAGGGAAAGTGACATTTCTCTTTTGCTGAAAGGAGGCTAAAGTCAAAAATACCCATCATTCAGTCCAAAGGGAAAAGAATGGCATTTCTATAAACGGGCATCTCCTGGAGATAAATTTTACATATTTCAGTGTTGCTCTTGATTATTCCAAGTTGATGAGGTAATCTCCAACATGTGTGATGTGTTGAGATATGATCTTTGTTGCTCACATTAAACAAGTTGTTGTAGTTGCGATATCTATCTAGCACCACAGTAGCCGTGGGCTCAAAGAAAGCATAGTCGAGTTTAATGACCAAAGCGGGTAACTTGAAGGCCGTATTATGCAAGACCTCTATCCATGTGGATGTTCCATCTTGATTCACTGCCACCCCAAAACTCTGAATCTCATGAGATGCATGGAAAATATAACAAAAAAATTGAGTATTATCCCAAAATACAGAAGCTCATGAGATGTGTGGCAAATGTCACAATTTAATTGAGGACAATGTGAGCTTCTATCGGTGATTACTGCCTAGATTATATCAATTGGTTCAATTCTGGTGGAGTTGCATTGGTTTAAAAATATCATTGGTTGATGTACATTCTAATTGGTCTTCTCAATGATAGTTTAAGCGTGGTTGGAATGATTTCATTGACATTCAACTTTAAATACATTTAAATTACATGAGGTCTAGTTTAGCATTTAACTTGAATTTCATTTAGTGAAAAAAGTTTATTTGTTGACATTGCAAGTGGGTGCACTTTCGATTGAAGTCAACACCCTTAAATTTTTGAGCTTGAGTTATTGTAAAATGGCTTGAATTACTAATATATTAAGAGTTATTGAACCCTCTAATACTATCTACTATTTATAACACAATCCAAATTAGCAAGGACACTCTCTAACATTCGAACCTATTTGCAAAATGCACAAGACAAGATCAAGTTTCTGCAACATGAATCTCAATTCCAACGAGATGAAATACAACAGAAGAGTCATGATTCTGAACTGGTTCATGTTTAGAACAGCTGCCTTTATGAGTCTGAATCTCATCAACAGTCAAAGACTAATCAAATTTGTGAGGTCATTCCAGATTTGCATAAAGATGTAGAGGTTCAAACAGCACTTCACAAGCCCATCATTAGACCATGGAAAGAAGTTAACAAAAGGAAAATAACTGGTCTTGGATATGAAAAGGATGTGTCCTTTCATATTTTGAACTATTCCAAGCGCATCCAATTTCATAGTGTTAGGTCTCTTCAGCATGGTTCATTTTCACTTGTTCATATTCCATAGCCACAACAGATTGTTAGATACCAACATTGTGATAGAGTTGGCCATGTGAAAGATCAATGTTTTGATCTTCACCGTTATGGGCCCTTGTGAGCATTGTGGTAAGCACACTCATCATTCAGACAAATGTTTCAAAAACAAGACTCCTGCAAGAATGAAGATTCACCTTGGATGGATTACTTCTTGGCTATGGTCTTCAACAGCCAAGACGATATAATGATCATACCACAGAATTTGTTCTCGAGTATTAACTTCTCTTATAGTGAATATTTCTTAATCTTCTCACCTTGTATCACAAGGGGGGGTTGATGGTCAATTACTAGCTTTGAAGGTTTATCAAGAGAGCCTGAACAAGAGCTAGTTGCGAGAGCCTAGAGCTCGAGTCAACTAGTTTCAGAGTTGTAGCCAAAGACAAATTTATGCTCCATGAGCATGCTTTCTTGTTGGTGGCCATCCTTAAACCACCACTTGTTGAAGACTTCGGTTTCTACTACACAGTGTCTGGTAATCTTCGGACCATTATCAGGGAGCATTTTCACTAGTAGAAGACTCCAACTTCTAGCAATATTGGGAATTGTTCTAGGAACTGTTTTAAGCTTTAGTTCTAGAGTTGGTGACTGACCTTAAACCACCACCAATAGAGACGTCAAGTTCTCCCATTTGGTTTTTTGTCATCCTTAAAAACCACCATTCCAAAGAGCTCATTTTTCCATTGGTTGTCATGCATTTCTACAGTTTAGATCTCGTCTTGGACTCATATAAACCCCTTCAGATTAAGGGGGGGAATGTTAGACACCTAATCCATTAAGGTTATAGTAGACAGTTACTACATGTCCAATAAACCTTGGAAGTTGAATCCAACGATTTGTATGTTATATTTATATGTACAACATTCTTAATAGAAATTGAATTCATTTCCAACAATGATTCCAAAAGTTGCATATTTCTCTTTGTCTTGCCTTTCCTTGCGAACTTACCTCCCAAGGCTTGTTTCTTGCCTTCCAACTCGGTTACACAACTCTCATTATATATGAATCATATGGTCACACAAATGTATGTGTCTCATCCAACAGACACGTCTCTTTGGTCGGCCAACCCTTCACATCTCCCCAGTCCACTGAAAAAATATTTGTTCTGACCTCCTTTCTCATGAAATTGACCCAATTCATGGTGAAATCTCCAATGTGGCGATGTGTGGGCTCAGTTGGCACGACCTAACTAACGTGACCCATCATAAGGGAAACCTAAAATTTGGGCGAGCACTAAACACTTGCTCCAACTCATACCCATTCAACTCATTACGCTTGGGTGCTCTCATCTCAACCATCTAACTTGATCATGAGTGCACTCATCTCGACCATCTCGTCTCGCTCAATTAAGAAACCCCAAAATGCCAAACAATCAATATAAATCATATGATTCCTATCTAGCCTTGCGACACGACTCGCCCAACTCGTGGCGCTCAACTCGAAGGGCCTAACATCCTCCCCCTCTTCAAAGATGTTGTCATCCTCAACAATGAACCCCCTAGCAATCCATTTGTCACCAAGGTGTTGCATCCTCAACAAGATTGTCCATCAAACTAACATCCCATGCCATAGAGCAACCTCCTATCAAACTGCACGAATCATGTGAATAATGCTCATCTCCTAACATTGCATCAATCATGTGAACCTGTGAATGCTCTCATAAGAATGGCATGTGTTGGATCCCCTTGTGTTTTGAGCTAATCCAGTAGCTAATTTGATCATAACACCAACTCCACAAGAAATCCTGCCACCCAAAAAAGTGCAAACACTTCACATCCCAATGTCATCCCAAACATCTCTACACATAAAATCCACCATCTCAAATTTTCTCATCAGGAAGTACCACTGCTAGTCTCTCCACATATCTCTGCACTCGCCACCTTGACCAACTAACGACGAGCCCATCTCCAAGAGCTCACAGAGAAGATGAAGTGGGGTAGGCTCAAGGACTACCTCTCCACACTCCATATCCAACTAAACCACCTAAATATGTACCCCAATCTCTCAAATATGCTCTATCTGATGCTAGAAATGGTCGTCCACCCCATGGAATGACCCCTCCATATCTGTATGCAACATATCTCAATAATGGGGGATATGAACCTATCCTACCCTCGCTTTCCTTAATCAATCTCTCCAACTCTAGATCCTGAAGCCATACATCTAACTCTATAATCTCCCTAGAGTCCTCAAGCTCCCTACTGGCTCGTCTATACCAAGGCTCATCAATTTGAACCTCATCCCAAACTACAGATAAAATCCTCTTGGCTCCATCATCATCAAGGTAATGCTCTATCAAGTCTCCCTCGTCATCATAAATGTCAGCAAATCCGTCAAACTCAGGTGGTGATGTCTCAACATCAACCATCTGAGATCTCTCGATAAGACTTGGAACTCTCTCTAACAAGTTTGTCATCATCTTGGTCTGGCTTAAAAGGATATACTCCACATGATCCAAGCTCCTAAGAATCTCATCATCAAGCTATATCTCTGCCACAAGGATAACTGTCATCCTAGCACCTCCAAATAAAATAGCTCGTACAATCGAAAAACTCACAGGCTTTGCTCCCCAAAGAATGAACAATCTATCCCAGTGTGGTATAGGCACAACCCTCTCTCCAATCAAAAATTCATATCCCAATACAACCTCATAGTCATCCAATTGAATGACCGTCAAGTCAAGCTTCCCACTCCAATATCCAATCTACACTAGAACATCCCTAACTAAGTTGACAACTCTCTTATCCTCATAGTTCCCTGCTTTAAGGGAAATAAGGACTACAACAATCTACAATCCCAATATCCTCACTAGATCCTCCCTCGTGAAGTCATGAGTAGCACTGCTATCCACAAAAGCAACCTACTGACTCCCAAAAAAATCAACAGTTACATAATTCAATCGATTTCTGCTTTGATCCTATTTTAGAGTGGCCTCTTTTGAAGAAGTTTCACCTAAAACCTACATCACTACCACAAAAGGCTTCTCTGCCTCCTACATCGTAGTCAACTTCTACTTCAACAAACATATTCTTATCCATATGATCTATTTACACAGTGTTACAGGAACAGTCCCCCCCCAAGGATCTAGAGGCAGAACCGCGTCCCGTACGGATTTGCCACCAATCCTTTAGAGGAACTGAGGATCCGAAAATTGGATCTATGGTTTCGCCTTTTTTTGGCGATTCCTAGAAAATTGGATTCATGGGGGGCCAATCCGCGGATCCGGAAAGGATCGGGTATGGATCTGTGGAGGTTCGAGCGTGTATCCACTGCGTATCGCAAGCGGATCAGAGAGAAGGTGGACGGTTCACAGAGTTCTGCGGGGCTTCTTTTGTTTTTGTTTATTTTGGAAATTCAAACAGTTATGTGAGGAACTACACTTTCTGAATACTCCCAAGGTGCCCGTTGATGCTCCCTAGACGCTTCCTAGATGCTCCCTAATGGTAATGTTAAATTCTTGAAGTAAGAGGATCTTTCATTTCCATCCTTTTACTTAAATTTTTAACATTACCATGAAATGACTCAGGATGTTTGAGAGTGGTTCCAACCTCATCAAACTTCATATGGAGAAAACAGAATTCCATATCCCATTCAAAGTTCAGCAAGCTTAACAGTTTTCAGGATCAATGGGATTGTGGCGTTTTTGGATTATATCGTGTATGAGGGCATGTGATTGGCATTTAATCAAGAGCACCAAGTCCTATATGTACCCCAGTGTTGGTGTTGTTGATTGTTGAACTCCTTTGTCATGGCCTTAGCAATTTTGTACCCTTCACTCAAGTCAAAATCATTGATCAAGCATGTTAAGCTTCCTCTACCATATTATAAGGCTTGGATTAAGCTATTCGATCAAAATTAGGCAATGTTGACTAATATCCCTATAGAATTGAAGTAGAGGCAAAGGCCAGACAAAAGAAGAGGCATCTAGATTCTAGATGGTTGATGTTAGAATAATTAATCATTGATGTACAATGGATGTCATATCTATCCTGATTTATGTAAAAATATGCACGTTTTCATGTCTTCTACAACTAATATGGTATTTTGGAAGTTTTTTTATATAAATGCAAAAAAATATAAATGTATATATATAGTAAACACTTCGCTTCCTAGATTTTTGGGAAATGACACTTCTGCGTACCCGCTTCTAAAAAACGACCCTGCTTTGTGCAACGTTGTCTCCGCATATCAAACATGAAAGAAACTTCTTCTACTTCCCTAAACTACTTTGCTTATGTCCATACTCTTTCTAAGATTTCCCTTTTCTTCCTTTTCTTGCTCTTATCACCACCCTGCACTTTCGCTTTTGTCTTCCCCCATTTTCACAGAAATCCAAAAGCTTATCTACTGCAATGATAACCTCTGCAAGTGCATGAACATTTTTCCTTCTCACCTCTATCTGTGCGGCTGTGCCTAGGGCTGCAATCCCATCATGAAGTTAAACAACCTATCTCCATTAGGCATATCCTTGATCTCCAATATGAGACCAAAATACTCATGAATATAAGCATGTATGCTACTAGACTACCTCATTCCTCAACTTAGTCCTTGCATTCCAACTCTAATCCTTTGGTCCAAACTACATGTACAAACCTTCCTTCATCTTTGCACACATAGTGATATCATCCTAGATATGACCAGCAACAATCTGCTCCACCCTAGACCTCCACCACAGCTTTGCATTCCTTGTCAAATACTTAGCAGCAACCCTAATATTGTCCTCCTCTAGGCATGCCCCCAATTGTCGAAGATATTTCTCTACATCCAAACAAAAATTTCCGATCACCTTCGTACTTCTAGTACCATCATACAACTCTGGTTCCTTTGCTTGCACCTTCACTGAAGTCTTAGACGAACCCTGCCCAACCGCTTTCCTCAATATCGCAGTTGTCTCTATCTACTTACGAACCACTGACACAAGATCACTAACCTACATACCAACCGATCCGATCTCCGACCTTCATGACAATTCTTCTCCACAAAAATAGATATCCTGTCAAACTCTCGTATTCATTAAGTGAACATTTGTCTCATAGTCCTCATTTATGGATGATGAACACAATAATGATTAGTTCCTTATCCTAAATGGGCTCTATGGAGTAATGGGGGATGATTAGGGCATCCACTTTTAAAATACTAACTATTTATTCTTTGAGGTGAGAAATTAAATGCAAGTAATGCACATTCAAAGGCTCCATAAGCTTCAAAGAAAACAATTTTGCATGCATCAATGGAACAAAATTTTAATATAAGTCTAGCATTTAGTCATGACATAAATAGAAACCTTACTTCACACATACAATATCCAAAATATCAATGAAACTTACAAAATTCTCCAAAGAATCACTTCTTTCAATCCCAGAACCATATCTCCATGCAAAATACCATCTCCACAAGGATTCACACCACAAAAAAGTTACATCTTTCCGAAGCAACAAAAAAGAGATCAATTCGCAATCTTACAAGAGAAGAGTGATCAAAATGTGTGAAGGGGAGCCCATATTTATATGAGACTTACCACCCTTACTTTTACAAATTTACAAGTAAAATCCCTAATTACAAAAGTTTGTTGACGTGTTTAACAAGTGTGAGGTTACAAGAAAACCTCAATTGCTCAAAAACATGACAAATAATGCCAAAATAACGCATGTGTGTGGGAGAAAAACCTCCACTAGGAGGTCATCATCCAAAGGAGCCCAAAATGCCACAAGTGAGGAATAGGCTAATGAGTCCTCCATACTCCAAAGGTAGCTCCAAATCCATGGGTGTGCCTCCAAAGTGCCATAATAGCAAGATGTCATCACCAAGGTGCCCTACAGCACCCTCTAAAGGGAAAGAGGGAAGATGTCGCACCAACATCTCAAGTGTTGGGATCAAATTGTGATGTAGGGTCATATAGAAAAAGGATCAAGAATATACAGTTTAATTCTCATCATTCTCTAAATCAGTGTCAACTCTTTAACGACTCTTCAAATCCCCTCGTCTCTTCGCAATAATAGTGTGGGCGCAAAAATGTAAATTCAATCATCGAACACTTTAACAAATGCCTATAATATTGGGGAGGGCCACCTTGCACCATTGGCATTGTCTTTTTTCTCCTAACAATCCCATCATTGTGATAAGAGACTAAAGCAATATGGTCATGCGGGAGAGACTAATGTCATAATTAGCCTTGAAAGTTGAAGCCCTTTAATACATCCATTAAAATTTCAGCCCTTTCTTTGGCAATGATGGAGAATGAAAAGAAACAAAAGATTGAGATTGTATGATTTCTAAAGTGAAGAACTAATGAGGGGTGGCATCATATGTTTTACCCAGTCCTATTATTGATGATTTCAATGATATCACATGCTTTAGCATTTCTCCATAAGAGTAACCTCATGGATTCTCTTAGGTTGGCTATCCGATCTTTAACTCAGTTTCTATGCTAACATTTTGTATAAATACCCGAATTCCTTCAGAGCCTGAGGGGGGGGAAGTATTGTTAAAACGCATTGTGTAATTTCTACATTCCTAACACGAAAAGTGTCTTTTGCTCCAATTATTCGATGGCGTTCTCATGATATATTGAATTGAAGATTTAATATTACCTTGTCTAAGGAGGTAGGGCCGCCTCCTTCACCCGATACCGCTTGTAGCACTAGCTTAGATTTTGTATTTATAATTATATTAATTTGTAGTTAATCACTCTGGCTGCAACTCTATTACTTTCCTTTTGCTACAATAACACTCTTATGCCATGTTTCTATTGACTAATTATTGCTACAACTCCATGTTATACATTTCGGGCATTAGCTTCATGGGTAATTGATTGTCTAATTAATGTCATGCAGATTTGTGTTTCTGGGAATTTGGGTTGTTGTTGCAAGTAGCTTGTAGCTTATTTTTGCTTAATTTTCAGCATGGTAGTAGTTTATAGATCAAGAGTTGTGTGAATCTGATTTCTTGATTTATACACTTTATTTCTAAATTATTTATTTATCACATTTGCACAATAAGCACGTGTTATTGCATAAATGTTACAACAATCAAGAACATCATCATACTTGAACAAGTCACCTCTAGCAGCTATTGTTTTTACACTTTCAGCGTGTTTACTTTCATGCAGTTGTGATTCACTTTCCTTGTGATTTACTTTCTTGCAAAGAGTGCTTCATTTCCTGCAAGGTGTGGTGTGTTTGATTAGATAAGTGACATGTGAAAGCATCCTTATCTTGTACTTTAGTAACATTTAGATTACTACAGCCTCAAGATACACAACAAATTCCACCAATCACTAGGGACAATGATCATAGTAAGTCCCATAAAAGTGTTCCAGCTCCTAAGGGGAGGTGACATGTCCTAAGTCAACCCTTCAATCCATAGGTGCTTGTGATTATAATGGCAATGGAGGGGAAGGTCTTCAAGGAAAGGTACCATGGCCATGCAACCAGTTGATGGAGGTCCAACATCCTTAGTGTATAGATGAAAAAAGGGAGCAATCATGGAGGCAAGGGTTAACCCTTCTCTCATCCTACTCTTTCCAACCCTCTACGGCAACTTTTTCATCATTTTTAAAAGCCTTGACTATGTAAAGCCCCCAGAGCATTTCTTGAGTTAAAGCGTGTCGAGGCCCTCTGAGAGTGAGGCATCGACGGGGTTCCTTACAATGGCAGTGACCAAGTTATGAGTATTTGTCTCCCAGATTACACTCCTAGCACTTCTATTCACATGTTAGATATATTATGTTTGTCGAATCCAACATGTAATCAAAACACAAGTATAATGACCAATCTTCAATTAACATTCCCTCTCGTGTGTAAGAGTCCAATCATCACATTATTATTGTCCTGTTACAATATTATGTCACATTCATACAATAAAATAATGCTCATAAAGAAGTACACCAAGATATCGAAAAAGGGGCCATCAGTAAACCCACAAATGTTATCATAAACGTTTCACAAATGCATTACAATGGTGTCAAATATCCAAGATAGCTCTTTATTTAATCCTAAATGAAGCCCTAAAATCTACATTCAAAACAGCATACTCAATCCACCCATGGGTTCGCACCTTTGGTTGCAAAAAAGACTTCAGAGTGCGGCATATGGCTATCTCAAAATGAGGTCAAAACATCTTCACCTACTGTTGAAATCACAATTCCAAACCCTTAGCTACAATCATTGTCCAACTCGTGCATAGAACCTCCTCTTGAAATTTGGTCGATTAAGTTTGTTTCTCTACTTTACCTGTGAGGATAGACTGAACCTCAAATTCAATTCTGCCATACTTCGTGGCTTGGACTTACGGCAAGGTTCAGAGTTGTTGTTAGACACCTAATTTGTTAGGGTTATGGTGGACAATCACTACATGTCCATGAAACCGTGGATGTTGAAACCAACGATTTCTATGTTGCATTTATATGTACATCATTCTTAATAGAAGTTGAATTAATTTCCAACAGTGGTATCAAATTGTGGTAGATATGATATTCATTGAATAGAATTAAAATACTACTCGACGGCAATATGGGCGTAGAAAAACTTTGTCGTAGTGTATGTTGGTCTTACAATCAACCACACCATTGTTGGGTCAGAAGAGAGCATAGTCCAAAGGGACATTGCTCAGTTTCCCTTATAGCCAAAATAGAGGTATAGATTGACCTGAAAGGGCGCATGCATCGCTGAAAGAAATCCAAGAGTTTATTCATGTAAGCGAATGTTTTTTCATCAAGGATACACTCGGAGGTGGTAAGGATGACCCGAAGGCCTCAAAAGGGTGTGTCATGGACACCTTGATGGTGTTGTCGAGGTTGAGGCTCACCATGGCTGAGTATATATTCATATGTTAAGTTGACATCATTTGCGGAACAGTGCTCCGTTTGTTTCTCAAATGGTTGAAGATTTTTGGTGATGTTGTAAGTATATTGTCTTCATAATATTCTTTACCAAATATTTTAATCAATTTATATATTGCAATATGCAGAGTGTAAATCCAATGTCTGTAAATTACTAAATCATCACTAATTGTATATTAATAGGTGCATTTTTTGGTAATATAAGCCAAATGTCTCTTCGTATGTGAAGATTTGTACCATAAGTTATTGCAACATTTTAAGCATTCGTCCCAAGAGAGGTTCAGAAATCTCGTCGACTGATGAAGCCGCAATAGCCACAATTGATCCAAAAGCGAAGCAATGTGAGGGAAGGCAAAAGAGAGAAAATATAAAATCTCTATAATCTGGCCTCGGCATATGCAGGTTGGCTTATCTTGTACTAGTTCTTTTTATTTGCCTACCTCTCCTTTTCAGTTTTGGGTATATACCAAGTGTTTTTGTGTGCCTCCAATCCGCCCAACATAGAAGAATATTCTCCCATATGCTGGTGCATGAAGTAATTGCTAATGGAGACGCATGTCCTGACCATATCAATTAATTGCATTGTAACTCGAATATTCAAAACATCGCCTTCCAGACTCAAACTCTCATATGGGGAGATTCAATGTATTTAGTTAGCACATGCAATAACCTGTGTGGGAAAGCGACATTTCTCTTGTGCAAAAAGGAGCCTGAAGGGAAAATACCCACCATTCGATCCATAGGGAAAAGAATGGCATTTCTATCGATCAGCATCTCCTAGAGATAAAGTTTACATATTTCAGTGCTCCTCTTGATTATTTCAGGTTGACGAGGAAATCTCCAACAAGTGTGATGTGTTGAGATACAGTCCTTGTTGTTCCCATTGAACAAGTTGTTGTAGTTGTCATATTTGTCTAGCACAATCGTAGCCATGGGCTCATAGAAAGTGTAGTCGAGTTTAATGACTAGAGCGGGAAACTTGAAGGTAGTATTGCGCAGGAGCTCTATCCATGTGGACGCTCCAACTTGATTCGCTACCACCCCAAAACTCTCAATCTCATGAGATGCATGGCAAATATAAAAGATGAGTTGAGGACTGTCCCAAAACACCGAAGCTCATGAGATGTTTGTCAAATGTAACAAGTTAATCGAGGACAATATGGGCTTCTATCGGTGGTTACTGCCTAGAATCTGTCAATGGTTAAATTCCTCTAGAGTTGCATCAGTGTTAAAATATCATTGGTTGATGTACATTCTAATCGGTCTTCACAATGATAGTTTGAGCATGGATGGAATGATTTCATTGACACTCAACTTTAAATACATTTAAATTCACTTGAATTTCATTTAGCGAAAAAGGTTTACTGGTTGACTTTGTAAGTGGGTGCATTTTCAGTTGAAGCTGACACCCTTATATTTATGAGCATGGGTTATTGTCAAATGGCTCGAATTACTAACATATTAGAGTTACTGAACACTCTTATACTATGTAATTTTCATAACACAATCCAAATCAACAAGGACACTCTCTCTAACATTCGAACTTACCTACAAAATGCACAAGACAGGATAGAGTTTTTGCAACTCGAATATCAATTACAGCAAAATGAACTACAAGAGAAGAGTCATGATTCTGAATTGGTTCATGTTTAGAACAACTCCCTTTTTGAATCTGACTCTCATCAATAGTTAGAGATTAATCAGATTTGTGAGGTCATTCCAAATTTGCATAAAGATGCAGAGGTCCAACCTGCA
>APFE030861340.1:0-10100 GCA_000404065.3 Pinus taeda
ATTGTCTACAGCAGAGGCTGAATATGTGGCAGCTACAGCAGCAGCATGTCAATCAGTTTGGATGAGAAGGATGTTGAGAAGCTTAGGCCAAGAGCAGGCAAAAGCGACAGTGATTTTTTGCAACAATAGCTCAGCTATTGCATTGTCAAAGAATTCAGTGTTTCATAAGAGAACGAAACACATTGATACAAGGTTTCACTACATCAGAGAATTAGTGAACAATGGAGAAATCGTCCTAGAACATTGCAGGACACAAGAACAGGTTGCAGACATCTTGACGAAGCCACTGGACCAGAAAAGCTTCGAATTTTTGAGGAAGTGTCTGGGTATGACTGAATGCCCAGCAGGTGAAATTAAAGGGGAGTGTTAAAATTGTAATTTCACCAACCCCGCGCGGTCAGCAGTCAACAGGGTAGAAAACCACGCAGTAAAACAAAACCAGGCGGTCTTATATCGCACCACCCATCAGACTGAAGTGGTTTCCGTGCATCGAGCTCCGATGCAATTGGGAGCTGACAGCTGTTCAAGCGCTGATGCTGGCCTGACATCAGCATGTCCAATCCGTCGGAAGGTATCTAGCACCCAACTTACCTCTTCCGATATCCGTTCGATTAAACATGTCTGCTGTCCGCCGTTTGATTTCCTGGAAGCTGTCCGCTGGTTAAAGTTCACATAGTACGCATACGGGTCTGTTAAAACTTAATTAGGCATGGACCATCCCATACGCCATAATAATGATACGGGTAAGGTCTTTAATATATCTACCATGAAGTTAATATAAGGTATGGGCGCAGATTTTTTTTAATATATGATTTGATATAGCGTTGACCCTAATTTTTGTAAAAGCAAAAAATGCACGGGGATTAAATTTTTATGGTAATGTGAAAATACACGGGGGATTGTATTAAATGTAATCGCATATGAAAATTGCGAAAAAAAACCCTGGAGCAAAAAAAATGGCACACGGTGAAAATGAGAGTTCGCAGCAGCGAATAAAAGAGAACAGAGTTTAATTTTTGTATCGCAGGGGGGCAGAAGTGCAAAAATGTTTTTCTTTGGGTCTGTAATGAAAATGGACTTTTATGCAGCAGCAGTGAAAAGATTTTCTTTGTTTTTTATAATGTAAAAAAGAAAAGTTTGCACAGCAGTGCAGGAGGAGAAGTGAATGAAAAACCAGTAGCTTGTTTTGTTCCAAATCCATGAGTTGCTTCACACAGGTGAAAAGGTAAATCTGTAACTCTCTGTAAGTTTGTTTTTCACACAGCAGTGAATGTAAATGAAATATTTACACACAGTGGTGTAAAATTTCATAGGAGGCAGAGTAAATGTTTTGGTGAATCCCTCTGAGTGAAAGAGGATGAATATGTAAATGTTTTTGTTTAATGAATGGAAATTTTATAGTGGTGAAATACTCTGTCCTGTGTAATTATTTTTAAAAAGACTTCTCTGTGTAAAAGATCTTGGAGCAAAGGAAACAGAGCATTGTCTCTGTGTTATATTTTTGGGTTTTGGTATTTATCCCATCTCAAACATAGTAGAAGTAAAAAAAAAAAATACCCAACATGCATCACTTCACCCCTACCCAGGATTTTGAATGACCTTGTTTCTCTCAGCGCTTTGTTGATCTCACCAGTGAACCAGCGCCACTTTGGCATCAATCAAGCAGATCAAGGATGCTTGGTGATTTGTTCTAGGTCTTAGTTTCTGGCTCGGCAAAAGAATAGCAAAACGATTTCTTTAACATATAAAATTCTGGGCATTCGGTGGCCTTGAACGCTATGATGGATTATGGTATAATATAATTACTGTTAACAGTGTTCCCTCAGCTATATAGGTGTGGCCAGTTACAACTGGAAGGTTATTTGGTATGTTTATTTTAACTGAAATGTGTCTACGGTTGTTGAATGTTTAAATTGTTTTCCAGATTCAACCTAGTGCATATGAGCAATATAATTTTCTTTGAAGTTACGTTCTCTATTATAATATTCTGTTATATTGTGTGCGTCGGCGTTCTGCATTCAAAAATGTTTTCTTGGTGAGATTATAGACCATGGGACATTTTCTCGCGAGACATAAATTCTTCTTCATATTAATTATTTTTAGATTTCTGAAAACGTATCAAGAAGGGAAAAAATATAAACAACAAAATCTCTTGAATCAAACGCATAAACAATGGCTTCTTCATGCATTTGTCACTGCAGAATACATTATGAAATTAATTGCTTATGCATCATCTGCGACTGAAACAATGACATCAAAGTCACTAGCAGTCATCTCTGCAATTTCATCCTTGTCACTGATAGATTTCAGTGCCAACATCAAGTGAACTCCATATTCTCCTTGCTGGTTTTGATATGATTTAGGCTAAAACAGAGTCAAGCAATTAAGTGGAAAATAAAAGTGGATTCATCATTGAAAGGAAGTAATTTACAAAAAATACATATCAGTATTCCTTGCAACAGTCTATATATAAACCAAGATTGTGATATTTAGGGGAACCCCGATAGGACTTGTAACAAATGTATCCCCCAGAAAAGATGAGTCCTATCATTGTGGAACTTTTAGATAAGATTCATGCACAAAGTTGAACAAGTTGGATAAACTTAAATCTATCTTAACCTTCATATGTTAATTGTCTTAAAATATCATAAAAGCATTGCGATCTCATTGTTTACACCTTCAATTTTTAATTCCTATACTTAATTTAGGGTTAAGCTACATTTATGCTGATGTTGAAAACTTCCAAAATTCATAGAGTTAAAAGTGATTGGTGAAAGCCATGTCAAAAGATCTGAACAATATTTCTTTCAAATATTCTCAGAAGATCAGAACAATATTTCTTTCAAATTTTCTCCAAACAAAGAAATGTATGGATCATTGTCCCAAAACTTGCTGGCAAATAGGAAGAAAAAACATAGATTAGCAGTTAACGTTTCTCCAAACAAATAAATGTATGGATCATTGTCCCAAAACTTGCTGGCAAATAGCAAGCGAAAACATCGATTACTAGTTAACTTTTCTCCAAACAAAGAAATGAATGGATCATTGTCCCAAAAATTGTTGGCAAATAGCAAGCAAAAATGTCGATTACTAGTTACGTTGTAAGGCGTTTCCCTCTGAAATCGACTCCCCTCTCTGCCTACCTGTCATCTTTATACGCCATAGGATTATATGTTAGACGATTGCAAAGGTTTCAGCCGTTAGATTAGAAGCTGAAATGGTTTGTACACTGGTCTAATGGTTAGAAATTTGTTGCTGAATCTGTCTCTGAAAATTAGTTGTCGGAACGGTTTGCGCACTAGTCTAATGGTTACGAATTCGTTGTTGAATCCATCTCAGATCTAGATTTCCAAAAGGTCTCAATTTAATTCGGAGCCGAATGACCACAAGTATTTTTCGAAATTTGTGCTTATCCATTGAATTTTTCCGAGCTGAAGACTCTAGGGGGTTCCTTAAATGCCCTAATATGAACGCGTTTAAGTTCATATTATTTGGTGTTATAGATTTCAAACAGTTTCGTGAATTTTAGTTCAAAATTTATGTTCTCTAGTCTATAAAAGTAGAGCATAAGGTGTTTGATCATGGCCGACTACTGAACCTAAAATTGTTTAGGCAAACAAGCGTTTACTGTGCATAGAACTCCTCGCACAGGAACCTTTTTGCACATTTCGATGAAATAGACTGTAAAACCAAAGGAAATGACAATCGAAGCCGAGTCTTCTCCGTTTTCTTCCAGAAACCCTCGCGTTAGCCGGTGCTATGAGAAGGACAACGCGTTCCATACTTCTGCTCAGGAAAAGCCAATCGGCTTCTGAAAACACAGGAGAAAACTGATACTTTTCATGCTCTGTACAAGGTCCCGATTGGAGACACCCCCTTATGGTAGAGCCAAGCATCTTCAGGGGAACTATTTTGTTGAATGTTTCTTAGAACAAGCTATTTTATTCATACCTTATGTGTGGAAGATCAAATTAATCGAAATTTTGAGGATACAGCTCATGGAAAAGGATCCTTCTGGCGCCATTCAAAATCATTGCAACCAACTCTTTATCGAAATTAATCCACGTAGAACCCTGATAAAGTGGTGAGAAACATTCATCAGAAATGATTCAAATGATAATATTAAAAAGATTTCAGAATGTAGTTAATGCTTTACAAATTCCCACTTACCAGCAGCTGGTGATTTGTGAGCATTCATTGAATATACATCATACAAATGATAATGTAAGGATTCAAGAAGATTTCAGAATGTACATTTTCATAGTTTATATGTACTGTTTTTTTTTCAAACTGTGCAATAAGTTTTTGTCTAATCTGCCAGGTAACCACATTACCTATGAATCTTGTTAGCATTGAACAGTTGAGAATAATACACAATAGTCTTATAGTGTTGGAATTCTCAGTGATTCTACTGTGGTAATGACTAAGTGTTTATTACAAACAATGCAATTTTTCAACAAAATTTCAAGAATGTTAGTGTAGTAATGGTGTTTTCACATCCACTACTTCAGAAGCAGTTCTACTACGTTAATGACTAAGTGTTTATTACAAAAAATGCAATTTTTCAACAAAATGTCAAGAATGTTAGTGTAGTAAAGGTGTTTTCACATCCACTACTTCAGAAGTAGGAGGTGGGTACTGATTTTCTGCTCCTTCTGTTGCTATGGCTATATCTGCTTCTTTGTCAGAAGATATTTTGATCTGGGTAGCATCGTCTTGCCTTTTGCCCCACAGAAAAAGGTAGATACCAATGAATATAAGAGTCATGCCCATCAAACTATTCCAGTGTAGGAAAATCAAGCATTTCAGTTAATTAATTTTGTAAATATGTAGGCAGAATGACAGACACCTTCCCAGACGTAGCGTGTCTCCCAGAACTATAGATGATAAAATTGTTGTGCACACGGTAGACACTGGGCTAAATACTGTAACGAATACTGGCCCTCGTTTCTGCAAACACCATAACTGTAATGGAAATGCCATTGCATTGAATATGATTCCCTGCCAAATTGAATTGATCTTCCACAAATCAGCTTAACCACTTAACAAAAATTTAAGTTATTCATGGCTGGGAAAATTGAGGAAGAACACCATTCATGTATGTAGACTTACTGCAACGACCACAGTCAAAATCCCAGCCCTATCCAGTATCCGTGATGTTGGAAAATGATGCCTCTGTCAAGAATGGTTATCAAGAGAGCATTTTGGATGGAGCCTAGAATGGCAGTAATTGATGTAAGGGATAGTGTGGCTGGAAACTTCTTCAATGTCTCAACTTGCACATGAAATTATAATCATGCATTTGATTGGGTGGGGAGCCCTGAAACTTCTAAATACAGAAAATGGTTATAATTAGGTATCAATTTAATATGCAAGGTGGTAGGGAGACCTGCAATATCATGGTAGTGGATAACATTATCACTGTTGAGATAAGGTAAATACACCCTCTAATCTGGTTGCGTGAATCTCCCTCGTGTAGAATGGTTTCCACTAGGTGTATTGTATTAGTGTTGGAAACTGATGTTGATTGTCCCTACAGAGGCCAGAGTTGGGCTAGAGTAGGACCTTAATCCATATCCCTAAATAAATGGCCGCCCAAAAACCTCTAAACATGGAGATATTTGTTAACTACTTCAAGAATAGCCAAAACTATGTCAACCATTCAAACATTATTGGAGGCCATTAGAAAAGCTGTCACCATTAATTCTTCAGAAGCCTACACCTGTCATCAAGATTCCAAGCAGTTTCAAATCTTGATATCCATTGGTCAAAACTGGCAGAAATACATTGAATATATAACCTGATTTCAATAGATAAAAGAACATGACAGCAGGACTTTCAAAATTCATACATTTCGATATAGCGTGGACATAATTTTCCATTATAACCAAAAGAAAGAATATACAGATGAGGAATTTTGTTCTGATTTGATTTGTTTTTTGCACAACAATAAAAATGAGTAGAAAATAAAAGTCTGACAATAGTTAACACTATCCTACAAAGTTTAGTCAACTAATGTAAAAGAGTGTGATTTTCTTACCTCCTCATACTCCTATTTTTTTAGAGCCTTCAATGCTTCATAGGCTTCTTGCTTAATAGAATCTGCATCATTCCATTCATCTTGCAATTGCCTCAAATCAGAGTTCAAGGCACCAAATTGTTTCTCGATGGACTTGATTGCCTCACGAAATTCCCTCTCTTCCTGCCTTGCAGCTCTCAACCTCTCTATCATTTGTTCTTTGTTGGACTACACAAAAGCCCATATGAAATATAGTAGAGTAAGAAGAAGAAACAATTTTCAAAAGACTAAAGCAGATGTACTAGATGCTCAAAACAGCAAAGAATATTCAATTAAAATACTTGCAAAGATATCTAAGCATGTTACCCGCTTCATCTGTATGGCTTCTTTGATGAAGTCCCTGATTTGGGTTTTCTCATCCAACTGTAGCTACGCAAGTCGAATTTGAGTTCTAATTTTGTTTTCCAAGTGAATTGGTATTTTCACTAAGCCTGGGAGCTTCTTCTTAGTGACCTCTGCTTCAAGCTTTTGCTCATTCTCTAAAACAACAGTAAATAGACCCTTTGAACCAGCAAGAACACCTGTAGATACCAAATCAGAGGCACTAACAACAACACCCTCTTGCATGTCTGGTTGCACTATGTGATTGTAGCCTCCAGAATTTTTATCTACCACGTCAGAAGACCCACCACTGTTAGACACATTGCAGTCACTTGACTCTGGATCATATATTTCATCTTTCCCATGATGCACCTCATCAACTTGTTGTCCATCTGTGTCTTCAGTGAGAATACCATTATCCTCATTATTAAAATACCCTGATTCAAGCTCATTGTCATCATTTAAATGAAAACGAGGTTCCAGATCACTGTCCCCATTTGGCAAACAATCCATTTCAATCTCATCATTATGCCCCTTGTTTGTAGGTTCATATTGCTTCTCCTCATCTATTATATGGCCACATGCATCGTCCTCATTTTCCAAGTTCTAGCATCTAGATTCACTATTCTACTCTGGCTTGTTTTCCTCACTCACCATAGACTCTATTTCTTCAAGTTTACCATCTAACGCTGGCAATTCTAGCTTTTGTTGCTCCATTGAAATGCCCCTAGACTGAAACTCACGGTTTTTATCAATTAAACACTGGAACTCAGAATCACAGGCTAGATTCTGTCCATTTGAATTGATCTCTCAGGGCTCAGCAACCGGTTGTGATCCCTGCTCCAATTCGTTGTTCTCCAAAAAATCTCCACTTGACGAACACTGCACATACTTCTCATCATTCCTTGTCATTACCTCTGGTGAATTGATCTCCTGAACCTCTGCAACCAGAGGTGATCTCTACTCCAATTCATTGCTTCCCACAAAATTCCTTTCAACTCCATCTTTATTAATGGAACAGGGTGATTCAGGATTCTCCCCCACAAGATCCCTTTCAATACTTTCTTTCCCGTTAACCAAACTGGGGGATTCAAGCTTGTCCTCCACAAGATCTCTTTCAATACTTTCTTCCCCATTAACCAAACTGGGTGATTCAAGCTCCTCCCCAACAAGATCTCTTTCAATCCTTTCTTCCCCATTAACCAAACAAGTTAATTCATGTTGTTCCCTCACAAAATCCACTTCAACCTCATCATCTCGATTAACCAAACATCCTAATTCAACCTCATTACCCGTAAAATGATTTTCAAATTAGATAAATAAGGATGGTTCAAATGGCAAGATCACATAGATTAAGGATTCTCTTTAAATTATTTAGGTAGTGTAAATGAAATTTATTAGATAAATTGGTTTCAAATATATGTTATGGAAATGAAATTTAAGAAACAAGGAAAATAAAACATCATTACGGTGAGAGAATAACGCATATTATGCTAATTGAAGAATGTTTTTTGGTTGTCGAAATTGTAGTATTGAATTTAACACACTAACACCTTACAACAATGAACTAACAATATTCATGATGAAAATAGCAATATGGAAGATTTATCTACATAATGAAAAAGGCAATATGAGAGATTCCAATCACGTTCCAAGGCATTTTTTAAAATGTGGATGTGACAAAAGGTTGTTGTGGAAGGTGTTGTTTGTATATGGAAAATTTCTTGATCATTGTGTATAATCCTAATATTGATAGATATTTCTACTAAGTGGTTCCAGTTAATGGGGCATTGATTTGAGCGTTCAATATCTTTTTATTCTTTATCAAAATATTCTTTTGTTGTATTTGTGTTCTTCAATTTATGCCTTACGGCGTTTCCTTTGCAACATCTGGTGCAAATGCTAGTGTACGATATTCTATATTAACCACTAAAGACTTCGCCATTTACTTTTGTTGCCGACCATCACGTGAAGAGATAGAATTCCAGCGACACCAGTCAGTCCACTCAGATCATGGAGCATGACTCTCAATTTATTTTCCACCAAAAGACATTTCAAAGAAAGCACTCCATTTTTCGCACTTTCCTTGTGATATGATGTGCTGTCATTATTCACTATGGAGTCGGTGATCACGACCCAGACCTGGAATCTTTTTTACATGTATTTGATGCTGAATAAGAATTCTGCGATAACGTAAGTGTTAGATTGTTATCACTGTACTTGTTTTGTTGTTGATGATTTCTTTATTATTCACATTTTTACTCTCAAATTATTAGTAGGTTAAATTTATGGATAGATAAATGTAACTACAGTCTATACATAAGAATCATATAGCTATCCATTATATTTTACTATAGATCTCTACTTTTTCTTACAAGAAAGTAGTTAATGTATTACTCATTTTTGTTCCAAGATATATGTAAAAATGCATTGACAACGCCTTAGAATATGCAAAGGAAATGGGTGTTCTCATTTTCACTTTCTATGGCATCAAAATTTCTAGTTAACAAAGGGGCTAGGTAGATGTTAATGGTTTAATTGTGTTAAATTTCTATCAACATACTTGGAAAAAATGGGTTTGGTCATTTTAATGGGTGTTCTCATTTTAACTATTCATGGCATCAAAATTTCTAACTAAGAAAGAGGTAAGGTTGATGGTAAGAGCCTAATTGTGTTGATTACAACATCTTAATTGGATTGGATTTTACATGGTAAAATGTGTGTCTATTTTGGATGGTCTGTGTGTGTGTTTAAATTTCTAGTTTAAATTTCTCATATTTTAGCTATTTTATTCTTTTGAGCATAAAATCAACTATTAAATAATCTAAGATCTAAAGGAAAATTAACCTTCATTGTATAGGTTTTAGTTATTTTGTCAAATATGTTGTGATGAATTACAATTTCCAGATCAATCCCTCTCAGTGCATGATAGAATTTATGTTAAGATGGATCTATGCTTTAAATGGCCATGACGTGAAGCTTTTCTTTCAATACTTGGAAGTTAGTCCAACTTATAAATAGTAGGACAAGATTTTGGTGTTCTTACATAGGTCCAATCATTCCTCCAATCAAGTAATAGTTTATTTTATCTTCTTTCCCTTTGTGTCAATGCATTTTGTGCAGTCAAGTTAGTCTCTGTAAACTCTATGTGATAAAGGAAACTTCATGCAATCAATTGAGCCATGAGGATGATGTAGTTTATGTTAGAAGCTCCCCTTAGTCCTTTCATTGCTTTTCTTTTATGTGTCTCACTGAAAAGATTCCTAAAAATCCCTAAAAGGATTCCTAACAGTCCCCAAAATATTCATATTGTGCATCATGCACTTTCAAACACCGACTTCCTTAGAGGCCTATATCAAGAGTGTATTCTTCAAGAACGACACATTAATGACCTTTAACTATGTTTAGAATTGGTGGACACCTAGAACAAGACCAAAATCAAATGTACAGTCACTTTCTTCAACTAACAAAGCCTAATGAAAAGGTTATCGTAAACAAAAGGTTACCTTCTCTATCTCAACATATCTGGTCCCTACTGTTGGAGAGGAGTATGGAAGTGGGTTAAGGGAACATTGTATATCCATTGGATTGGACTAATATGTTGGCCTTTCAACAAATCATCCAAAAAGTCAACCAAATCATCCTCCATCCAAATGGAACATGGATAACAATGCTAAACCCTTGGCCATAAGCACTTAAT
>APFE030861347.1:10507-82505 GCA_000404065.3 Pinus taeda
TTATTACAATTCCCCGCAGGGTGTGGAATCTGGGTACAAAGAAGAAAGATGATGAGAAGATAGAAGGAGAGTTTAAAACCTTTGTTGATTGATGACATCTGATGGTACAAGTGTCCTCTGGATCATCCTTGGGCATGGATTCTTCACATAATCATCAGGTGCTACTCAAGTAGTCAACAGGTCCCTGATGTATCTGGTCAATACCAGGCCAAACATTTGTTGCGCTATCAACACCCTCAGTCAGTTCATGGTGGAACCTGAGAGGGTGCATTGGGGAGTAGCCAAACATGTTCTCAGATATATACAGGGAACAGTCGAGTATGGACTATTGAACACCAGAGGTAATGATATCAAATTGAGTGGGTTTACTGATGTAGATTGGGCTGGAAGTTCAGTAGATCGGAAAAGTACCTCTGGGTACTGTTTCAACATTGGATCGGGGATGACCTCCTGGTGCAGTAGGAAACAAAAATCCATAGCTTTGAGCTCAGATGAAGCAGAATATATGGTCGCTAGCACAGCTTCATGCGAAGCCATATGGCTTAGAAAATTGCTTATGAACTTATTCAGAAGAAGGATGGAGGTGACCAGGATCATGTGTGATAATCAGAGTTGCATCAAGCTCTCTGAGAATCCAATATTTCATGATCGGTCGAAGCAGATTGATATTTGGTGTCACTTTGTCAGAGACTGTGTCCAACGAGGAGCAGTACAATTGAACTACACTCCTACAGGGGAACTGGTGGCAGACATCCTAACGAAGGCCCTAGGAAGAACAAAGTTCGTTATTTCAGGAAGAAGATGGGGATGGTAAAGAATCCATTTCAGTAGCAGAAATGGATAAGTATCAGGGGATGCAGTGCAGCAGTTAGCAGTGGCAGTGCTATGGGCAGCATGGGCATCGGGAGCCGCAGTACAGATGTAGTAGTGGCAGTAGCAGAGCCATGGGCAACAATATAGGAGGCAGCAGTGCAAAGGATGTTAGGCAGTAGACCAAGCATCATCACAAGTACCAGTGTTGGAGGATCAGTGTGATGTTCAGTGGTGGAGCATTACTAGAACACGTTCCTCGCTAAGGAGTGTTGATTTGTGGTAGCATCGGATGTTCTCTAGCCATGAAAATTGGTGGAGAAGCTAAGGCACATAAGATCTCCAAGACCCAGAAATCATTTTTAGAAATTCCATCCGAATGAGGAATTATTAAAATAATTAATATTTTTAATGGGCTCCTAAGTTTAAACTTAGGAAAATAAAAATATTAATGGGTATTAATAAAGATAAGGATGAAAAGCTTCTAAGAGATGAGGATCAAGTCTATTTTAATCTTAGCCGTTGATTAGAGACTTAATCTCGGTTGTTGATTCGTCAACAGGAAAAGTATAAGAGAAGACTTGAGGGTCATTTGGAGACACACCAGCAGATACTCAGTATCCCATGGAAAATTGATTTTCAGAGAGTGAAATCGATTTTAGAGGGAGAGATGCAAAGTGGAGGAAGAGGGGGTGATTAGCAGCAGTCATGGAGCTCAGAAGAGGTGATGCAAGGACTCTAAGAGACAACGCAGAGGGAGACGCAGATCATAGAGACGCAGTGGATGACGTAGATAAGGACAAAGCAGTGCAGAGCCAAGAAGAATGACACAGGGCTGAGGCAGTAGGGAAAGGAAGTCCTCCAGGGTGTCAGAATGTCTCAGAGAAAAGTCTTAGGTGTTTTCTCCCAGTGTCTATGCAAAAATTTTCTGTAAAAGCGATTATTGCTAAAGATTATTAAAACCCTCCTCTGCTACACTGGTTTTCCTGCATTGGGTTTTTCTGGGGACAATTGTCCAAAAATGATTGTGTTGATGTGTTTGATTCTTGTGCATATATTTGTTTATGTATAATGGTGTGATATCTGTAATAGAATTTATTTTAATATTTATTGAAGGGAATTCGTAAATAACTTATTAAGAAATAAGTGGGTAAAATAAATCAGTTGTTGTAGTAATAGAATTTCTGTTTAGAAATTTCACAATTTCCTTCACTTTTGCAAGCAACTTCGACCTCCTGGAAGCCATCCATCCCCTCTGAATCAATTTGGCCCTCCTATACAGCCCTGAATCAACCCACATGTGCGGCCTAGAGAATAACTCAGCCTCTACTAGCAACTCACACTACTTGGCAAAATAATTCAACTTCCATTGGAAAATCGATCTCTCTGGCAAACTTGTATTTTCCTCTTGGTAAATTCGCTCTCTCCTCCAACAACTCGGCCACACTCCTTGTCAATTCACACCACCTAGAGAAATTCGCCCTCTGTAGAATAATTCGATCTCCCTCTGCACTGAGACACTGGAAATCACTATGAAGAAATTGTCTCCAGCAAATCAATCTCAATCATTGTTGACCCTTTGTTGGTGCCTTTCCACGCTATCACTATGCATCCCTTTTGTTGATGGAAATGTAACTAGGTCTAGTCTTCATAAATGTACTATTGATATTTGTATTTATTCAAGAAAAGAAATATTATTTTTATAATATATGTCAATGAGTTTCTTGCTCATTGAAATAGGTCTAGCACATGTTAAAGTGCTATAAGTGAGTCAAATAGTCAAAATAAAATGTTGAAGACCTTAAGGGCATGTTACTATAGGTATACTTATGTATTAGAGTAATAGAAGTCACCTCCAAGCAAAGTCAAGTCTCCTCCAAGCATATGACACCACCAAACAAGCAATCTAAATTATATATGTCAAGTCGGCCTGCAGTCTTCTAGTTGGCCTAAAGGAGGGACAAACCTCTATATATAGAGGTTGTCCACTCCTCCAAAGATAATGCACTGATATCTCTGAAATCAGCGAGAAAAGGAGCCAAGCAAAGGGTGAATGAAAGACGAAAAAAGGATCTCCAAGAGCAATGAAGAAGAAGGGTACACAATCGAGCTTAAGAACATTGTTTCTAGGGTAAGTTACAGCCACATGTGCAAGAAAAGGAGGGTTGTCTCTGAGGTTATGACAGCAACAACTCACAACTGATATATCTCACTATTTGGGGCTAGTAAACTAGGCCTAGAAGGCCTCCCAATCAAGCAAAGAAGAAAGGAGTGAAGGAGAAAAGAGCCTACAGCATCAAGTAAGCCACCACACGTGCGAGAAATTAGGGCTGCAGGACTGTCATACCAAGTTTGTACCTACACCTCAAGGAAGAAGCTCATTTTGTCAAGAGGAAGGAAGGGGATCATCACAAAGAAGAAGTCTTATCATAGACCAAGGATAGGTGCCTCTTCTAGAGCAAGTGCAACAAGGTTTACCAACAGTTGAAAGAAGAACGAAGTGTCAAAAGAAGGAGGATGAAGTTCTGAGAAACAAAGTGCCGGAAGAAGAAAGTGTCGGGGAACAAAGTGCAGAAAGGAGGAAGGACTTGACTTGTGCTTGGAGGATATTCTTGTCAAGGGTCTAAGGTTTGGCATTGATCAATAAGAAGCTTCAATAAGAGAAATTTACCGAAGGGTTTTCCTCTCAAGAGAAGAGAGGTTTTGGCCCTGGCAGAGAGCCAACATCTTGTGTTCTTGTTCTTATGTTTTTGGTAGCAGTTTGATTAAGTACACACACATGCATAATAAGAAGAAGAAGATTAAGCTAACAAGAAAAGTAAAAAGACTGCACAAATTGTTATCAAGTAAAAAAGAATCACACTACACCTAATTGCCCTAGATTCTTCAACATGGTATCAAAGGTAAGGTGACACATCAAGGAAAGGGCATCTCAAGAACACTCACCAAGGAAGGACATCTACAAAAGTTGAAGCATCAAGCCAAGAAGTCTCAATCACAACAAAGGACAAGAAGGTCTACCATCTAGCATTCATAAAGGAAGACTACAAAGCAAGGAGAAGAGCCTTACACAAAGGCACATACAAGAAGAGAAAATCAAAGCAGGACCTACATCAAGCTACAAGTCATCAAGCAACTCTCATCATCAAGTCAAGTCCACTTGGAGAAAGCAACTTGAAAAGCATCAAGATCTAAGGAAGGCAAGCCATCAAATCTTCAAGGAGAAAGCAAGTCTACTACATCTCAAAATCTGTCAAGCAAGTATATGTCCCCTTCTGAATATATATCAATGTCTTTTTGTAAGGAAACCAACAAATTAGTAAGTACCAATAACTTTCTTGCATGGAAGAAGAAAACTGATTTACTTCTCAAGGAGAATGAACTCCTAGAGCATGTCAAAGGGAATATCACTATCCCTGCTAAGGAACAAACCCAAGCCTTAGCCAAGTACAATAAGGATGAGACAAGAGCTCAAAGGATTCTAATAGAATCTATCAAAGACACTCTCATTCCTTATGTCTCTAAATTTGAGACATCAAAAGAAATTTATGATAAGCTAGTAGAGCTATTTTCGGTATCCACAGCCGAAGAAGTGATATCTCTAAGAAATGAATTGTACAAGATGAAGATATCAAAGGAAGGAATAGCTCCTTACTTCATGAAGATCTTTGAGATGAAAGATCAACTTCAAGAGCTTGGGGAAGTCATGTCTGATAGAGAAATGACAAATGTAGTACTCAATGCTCTATCTGAGGATTGGGGCAAATTCACATCTAGCATATATGCCAAGAAGGAAGCAACCACATTCAGTGAAATGCGGTCTCTATGCAAGATAAAGGAAACCAGACTTAAAGCAAAGGAAGATGTGGGATCAAAGGAGCAAGCATTTGCTACCATGGCCAAGAGAAAGAGTAAATTTGGCAAATTTGGTCCACAAAGAACAAACAACAAAGACATGTTCAAAATCCAATGCTATGGATGTCAAAAATATGGACACTACAAAAGGAATTGTCCTAAGCTTAAGAAGGACAACAACAACAAAAGAAAGAGGGAAGAAACTCAAACGACTCAAGAGGTGAAAGAAGAAGAAAAGAAGCAAAAGAAGGAAGATCCTCCAAATCTCTACTATGACTAACTCTTTACTTCACGTATTCTTTCAAGGTTTTGAGTAGAATAGAAGAATGTGGAAATGCATGACTAGAAACATCTTTTAGAATCTAGAAGCATGTAGTTCATAGAGTTCTAGATACTCATGTAGAAAAATCATTTATAATAAGAACAAAATGCATGGTTAGAAATATCTACTAGAATATAGGAGCAAGGTAGATATAGCTCAAGATATTCATGTAGAAGGAGCATACCTAGTATAGGGCCTCATCCACGATGAAAGAAAATTGATCATGATTAAGAATCTTAGAAGACCTCCATCACCAAAAGAAATGAAACATTTGCAAGGCAAGGTTGTTTAAGATCCTATGATGGAATCTTCAAAAGAAAGTTCATGAACCAAAGCAAATGTCTCATTGGGAATCCCATTCATGGGATTCAAGAAAAGGATGATTTGCAGGCAAACTGAGATGAAGCAAGAAGGGCCACACCAAGGACAACCAAATGAAGCTAAGACGATCAAAGAAGAATCAAGATGAGAATCTCTTTTGCCAAGGACATGCTCGAAGGCTTGTACTACAATGCAATGAAGGTCAAGAAAAGAATATGCTCACATAAGGAGTATAAGATTGCTGACTATGAAGCAACAAGGAATGTTGACTAGTCCAGGAAGCAAGCAATGAAGAAGTGCTCTCAAGGAGCATAAGATGGTTGACCAATTTATCCAAAGAGAAGCAAATGAAGAGAGAGATCAAGCATGTGAAGAACACCATGATCACCGAAAATCACTATCTAACAAAAATACTTTGAAGATATCTCCCGAAAAAAGGCAGGGAAAAACTGACAAAGGAAGGAAGGACCCTTGACACCTATAAAGGCCTTAGAGATATGAAAGATGCAGATAATTGATTCTACTCTACAAAGATGTCGTGATGAAGAAGCCATCCAGCAAAAGAAAAAGCAATGTTGAAGCAATATCAGGATAAAGTCATGATGGGCTACTAGGTCAAAGCATGTAAACAAGCAAGTACGACGAAGCATCCATGAGAAGTGTATTCTGAAGCATGGACAGATGTCAAAGGAGTAGCCAAATGACAAGAAAAACTTGATGTATGACAAGAAAGCCACTTTCCACAAAGGAAGCAATGACATGACAAACTAGGAAGGAAAGTGATCGATGGATGGTGCCCTACCTAGAATAAGTTCAAACAAAGACTTCATGACATCAAAGAAAGGAAGGAGATCAAGCCGCTGAAGGACCCACGAAGAAATTGCTCGTGAATGAAAGAGTCCCTAGGTAAGAGGGAGCTCTGACAAGTCCCTGATCAAGAGGGAGTTTTGGATCACCCCTAATTACAAAGGAGTGACAATTGTGTTTTTCCATTTCATAGGTCATGCATTAGACCAAGACTAACAGCTGTAAGTCTAGATGAAGGCCATGAATGGAAATGTAGACACAAGATAGACACAACATTCTTGTCTTCACTTGGGAAGAAGAATGGGAACTGGGTAATCTCTGGCATCCAATACTCTTTGAGGATTTGTAGGCATCCAGACAAGAGTAGCAGAGGACTGATATTCTTTGAAGGGTTGGGAACCCAAGACAAGAATAGTCCCTAGAAGGCATACTCAGTGAACACCCAAGTGGGTATTACCTGAGAAAAACAATGACTAAGGTTCTATAGTCATTGGTCTCACCAACATTGTGCTCGATCTATTGAGAGATAGAGTTGTCAGTCAAGGCCTTGTTGTGGAAACAATGTTGGTTATTATGATGCTATAACAGATGGATTGCCAATCCGGTTTCTCTTATGTGAATTCTTCAAGATTGAAACATAGCCAAACAACTTGTAATGTTGTATGAATATCTCCCTAGTTAAGAGGGAGTGTTGAAGGAAATGTAACTAGGTTCAGTGTTCATAAATGTACTTTTGATATTTGTATTTATTCAAGAAAATAAATATTACTTTTTATAAAATATGTCAATGAGTTTCTTGCTCATTGAAATAGGTCTAGCACATGTTAAAGTGTTATAAGTGAGTCAAATAGTCAAAAGAAAATGTTGAAGACCTTAAGGGCATGTTACTATAGGTATACTCATGTATTAGAGTCATAGAAGTCACCTCCAAGCAAAGTCAAGTCTCCTCCAAGCATGTGACACCACCAAAGAAGCAATTTGAACTATATATGTCAAGTCGACCTGCAGTTGTTATGAATAAATATATAGGAAATAATGTAAATGACAATAATCATAAATAGTTATTAGTTAATTAGTAATTAGGTTGAAGAGGCATGTCTAAATGAGACATGACTCCCCATGAAGAGACACCTGTTTGGTATATAAGCAAGCCTCTCGTTCTCATTGTATTATCATTCATCATACATTTAATATATAATATTTGTATCCTCAATGGATATCTTCATATTGTTGAGATCACGATTGCCGTTACACCAAAACTCGCAGGAGTTAATAAACGGACGCATCGCCAGAGTTAACGGATCCTCGAGAGGCGGTTAGTCCATGTCACGAAACACACGGGGAGCACTGGATTATCCAATGCCCAACAATCTCCCCCCAGCGCGAGCTGGGTGTGATTCGAACTCAAGACCTTTGGCTCTGATACCACTTGTTGGGATCACGATTGTCGTTACACCAAAACCCACAGGTGTTAATAAACGAATGCATCGCCAGATTTAACGGATCCTCGAGAGGCGGTTACTCCATGTCACGAAACACACGGGGAGCACTGGATTATCCAATGCCCAACACATATTCCAAGTCTTCTGGAGTAATTAATCTATAGAAGGAACTTTGTTCGCTTCATTTGGTATCAGAGCCACATTTGGCTGATAACCAAGCCTTTGGCCATCAACCTGCCATCCACTGTACTGTCGTCATGATTCTCGCATTTCGCTACCAGTTTTGGAGTTTCCCTAGCTTGCTATTAGGCCCTTGGTCATTAAAATATATATATATATATATATATAATTATATATATTATATATTATAAAAAAAAGGAGGTAAAATAAGTGGAAGGAACAAAAAAATAAAAATTGTCGTCCACCAAAAGTAGTGGTTTCCTTGCAATATGTCCTTTTTGTTCAGAAGGATACCCTAATTATCAAGAGTCATTCAGAAATCAAAACATCGTTTGCAGAAAATGTTACAAAACTTTTACCTTAGTTGAATCTCTAAGTGATGTACAAAAACAATCAATCGCAAGAGATATAGAACAATGACAATATTTAAGCAAAAACATGCAAATTTTAATGAGGAGAAAAAGAAAATGGAATTCAAATTGCAAGTTGAACGTCCATCATCACTCCTACAAAACGATGTAATCCAGTGTACCGAGAAAGTGCAGCTAGAAGATCAAGAGAATGGAAAAATAGCCAAACTTCAGCAAAACAAAAAAGCGTTACAACACAAACATAAAAAAATTGTGGATATGCATTACAAAGAAATAATGGAAAAAGATGAAGAAAATTCTCACCTCAAGGACCTCGTCGAAAAATTACTTGCACAAGTGAAGAAGACTAAAGTCACAAAGAAAGAACTCATGAAGCACTTATCAAAACAAGAAGAGGAAGCCTTGCATTTAAAGAACCTTAATAAATTTATTAGAACAATCAGAGATCTAAAAGATGAAAAACCCAAAAGTCAAAACATTGAAAATAAGGTTGATGAATCAGAAACCAAAGAACTCTTATATCTGAGAAACCATAATCAAAGTCTACTCACTCAAATTAAGAAACCTAACGATGATAAGAAAGCATTAAAAGACAAGTTAGAACAATTCACTCAAGAAGCAGTATCGAAATCTCCAGTCGTAACAATCCAAGTTGAAGATAAGAGAACGAATACCGATCAAGTGAATATGACAACTCAAGAAGACAAGTCAGTTGAAGAAACGACACACTTAGATGTCACAGTTCAGATGATTAACATCCCAAGTGATCAGAATATTACAACATCGTTCCCTGCAGTAAATCAAAAAAATTCCACACATTTAATAAGGGAATGTCAAACCAAAAAGTTCCCTATCAACATCTGAATCATGAGAGTAGACAATTCAACCATGCTACGTATCGGGACCATTCAGAACAGAAACAACAAACTGATGTTCCAGTTCCCTATCGACATCTAAATCATGAGAGTAGACAATTCAACCATGCTACTTATCGGGACCATTCAGAACAAAAACAACAAATTGATGTTCCAGAGAAGAGTGATGTAACCTCAATCCAGTCCTATGATGACAAGTCATTACAAAATTCCAGTGATCAGAATATTACACAAGATCAATCTAGGATGGTCTGATCCTTTCTCAGTGAGACAGTTTTGTTTGTCACTTAGAGGATCATCAACATGTATCGACAAGGATGACAGTTCCGAGACAAAAAGACATTCGAAGCCGAAAAAGGGATCAAGCCTTTTTCATTAACAAGCTTTGAGGACAAAGCTTTTTGAGGAGGAAGGCAATGTTATGAATAAATATATAGCAAATAATGTAAATTGACAATAATCATAAATAATTATTAGTTAATTAGTAATTAGGTTGAAGAGGCATGTCTAAACGAGACATGGCTCCTCATGAAGAGACACTTGCTTGGTATATAAGCAAGCCTCTTGTTTTCATTGTATTGTCATTCTTCATACATTTAATATATAATATTTGTATCCTCAATAGATATCTTCATATTCCAAATGTTCTGGAGTAATTAATCTGTAGAAGGAACTTTGTTCGCTTCAGTAGTCTCCTAATCGGCCTAAAGGAGGGACAAACCTCTATATATAACGGTTGTCCACTCCTCCAAAGATAACACGCTGATATCTCTGAAATCAACGAGAAAAGGAGACAAGTAAAGCGTAAATGAAGGACAAAGAAAGGATCTCCAACAGCAGTGAAGAAGAAGGGTACACAACCGAGCTTAAGAAGATTGTTTCTAGGGTAAGTTACAGCCACACGTGCGAGAAAATGAGGGTTGTCTCTGCAGTTATGACAGCGGCAACTCACAACTGATATATCTCACTATTTGGAGCTAGTAAACTAGGCCTATAAAATCTCCCAATCAAGCGAAGAAGAAGGGCACTCAAGCAAAGGAGAAAAGAGCCTACAACATCAAGTAAACCACCACACGTGCGAGAAATTAGGGCCGTAGGGCAGTGATACCAAGTTTGTACCTACACCTCAAGGAAGAAGCTCATTTGGTCAAGAGGAAGGAAGGGGATCATCACAAAGGAGGAGTCTTATCATAGACCAAGGATAAGTGCCTCTTCTAAAGCAGGTGCAACAAGGTTTACCAGCAGTTAAAAGAAGAACAAAGTGTTGGGAGAAGAAAGTGTCGAGGAACAAAGTGCAAAAAGGAGGAAGGACTTGACTTGTGCTTGGAGGATATTCTTGTCAAGGGTTTGGCATTGATCAATAAGAGAAATTTACCGAAGGGTTTTCCTCTCAAGAGAAGAGAGTTTTTGGCCCTGGCAGAAAGCCAACATCTTGTGTTCTTGTTCTTATGTTTTTGGTAGCAGTTTGATGAAGTACAAACACATGCATTAATAAGACGAAGAAGATTAAGCTAACAAGAAAAGTAAAAAGACTCCACAAATTGTTATCAAGTAAAGATGAATCACACTACACCTAATTGCCCTAGATTCTTCAACACCTTGCTCATTTGAATTGTGTGTACGTCTCCAAGATGCCCCATTGACTTCTTATAATCTCTCGTTGAGCAATCAACAACTGCGACCAAATCACAATCAGTGGCTAAGATCATCTTGACTTCATCAAGTCACTTTTCTAGAGTCACTAGAGAGAATTGACTTGTCCCAATTAATACTAATTAATTAACCCATTTTCCCAGGTTAGACTTAGGAAAATAATTAAAAATTGGTTAATAAATCTAATTAAAACATTTTCCCTTTATAAAATAAACAGGGCTTGGAGATAATTATTCCACTTGTGTTCCTAACCTCATTGACACCACTTGAAACTAGAACACCTGTCCAAGCTACATAAACTAACACTCCCTCTTAGCGAGGAAAGTGTCCTACGCAACACCCATCTTATCTCAGAAGAAGATAAATCTTGCCTTCCCCTAGGCCTTCGCCAAAATGTACACTACCTGCTAATATGTAGGTAAATATTATAGTTTAATTGTCCCACGAGGTACACAATCCCTGATAAAATGATATTTGATGTCTATATGCTTAGACTTGTCATGAAACCCCCAGATTCTCAGATAGTCTGATGCAACTCTGACTATCGCGATGTATCATTGTCATCTCTACCTTCTGACCAAACAAGGCTACTAACAACTTCCGAAGCCAAATGGCCTTGCGTGTCACATTCTAGTTGCTATATACTCTACTTCTACAGATCTCAGTGCCACAGACTTTTGCTTCCTGTTGTACCAAGAGACAACTTTTGATCCCAAGCTAAAGAAACACCCTAAAGTGCTTTTCTTGTCCATTGTACTTCTGCCCAGTCTGCATTAGTATAGCTCATCAACTTGATACCATCACCTCGAGTATATCTTATCCCATACTCGATTGTACCTGGCAAATATCACAACACATACTTCACTGCAGCCCAATGCACAATCTTCAGTTCAACTATGAACTAACTAAGAGAGTTTACCACAAAGGATATATCTGGCCTGGTGTTGACCAAATACATAAGAGAGTGAATCAATTGCCTGTATAGCGTGAGGTCCACATCCTTCTCCTTGGATGTATCTACCTTCCTCCAATCGGTTATCATGGGTGTAGACATGGCTCTGCAATCTTCCATCCCGAATCTCTTCAAGATCTCGATGTAGTATTTCCCTTATCCAAGGAAAATCTCCACATCTGTCTGCCACACCTCCATGCCTAGAAACTAGTGCATCATCCCCAAGCCATTCATCTCGAACTCTAATGCTAGGTCCCTCTTGCATTCCTCTATGAGCCCTGTTACCACTCAAACTAGCAAAGGACCAAAAGGGGATTCCTAAAGGGTCAAATATTAGACCAAGGGCAACAAATGGAGACTTAGCCCATTGTCACCTCAACTAAGGCTCCCTACTATTTACGGACTTTCACCGATGGTAGGAGACCCGGTATATATGGAGTCACAAAAGAAGGATGGATCAACAAATGGATATAAAGTCACCCAAACAATCCCTTTCCAGAAGACTGTTAAGAATGGATCTTGCTTGCTTTCTAAGCAAGGTACACTGTCTTCTAGGAGAAGGATGTGGGGATTTGAGGGTTAGGTTTATGGAATATGACTTGTGAAAGAGTTTTCCAATCCCTAAAATCCTTAATGAAATTGGCATCCCAAATGGTTTTTGAAGAATTGTCCTTTCAAAGGAGTGGGACCACACGAGACCAAATGAACCCAGCCTAGGTTAAGGGGCAAGAATTTAGCAACCAATGATGTTCTTAACCTAGACAAGGAGGGGGAAAAGATCAAAGCAAGAATTTTCACTTAAAGGTGTCAAATTGATTTTATGAGGTGCTAGCGTTGAGAACACTAGGGCAAAGTTTGATCTCACTGGAGCACTTTTAGTGTTGTTTCTCTTTGGATTCTGCTTTGATATAATGGATGAGCATGAAGCAGAAGTCGGTTGCCATAAGCACCGCCGAGACCAGATACATATCTATGAGTATGATCTCGTATGAAGCTGCCTGGTTGGGGAAGCTCTTCATTGAGCTGTTTGAACACATACCACTTTGATTCTCTGTAACAACCAAAGGACTCCACTATCGGAATGGCTTCAAAATTGGAGGAGGTCTTGAGAACACACCAGCATAGAAGAGGCTAGGAGATCGAACTTTTCTTGGGCTACTTGGTCGAGAAAATGATGCCCTAGGTGACCCAACTTAGCTAGACTTAGAAGAATGTGAAAAAGAGTTGATTTTTTGAGTGACCACCTCTTGGTAGATCAGTGCCTTAGTCTTGGGAGAATGGAGTCTTAGTCAAAGAGGCCTTAAGACTACCTCGCTTGCCTTCTAGGGCAAAGGGAAGCAACCTTACAGCTTTATACTTTGACTTTCAAAAGGTGATGGCTTATCAAGATAAATTCGTTCATGGAATTCTCCCTAGGAAATTTCATTCAAAATTACATGGCCCATACATTGAGAGATGTTATATAGAGACAGAATTCCACAATTTAAGCAGTAACTGCATGTAGCAATTAGCCCTAAAAATAGTAAAATTCTCAATCCAATGTGTATAACAAAGTAAAACAAGAATAACATTAAAAGCATGTACTTAAATGTAATAGAACATACCCAACCATCCACAATTTGACAATAGAGAAGCTCCAAGAGAAGATAAACCAAATCCAAACATCAAAATTCATCCTCCAAGAAAATGTGTGAAATTCTCAAGAGAGAAAAGAGATCCAATCCAAAGTGATGATGAGCAAATGAACTCATCTCACTTGTATTTGTACACTAATGAGGAGTTTGAATTAGTCTCTTAGACCTACATAAGCCCCAAAAATAAAATAATGTGCTAATAACTTAACTTTTGATGACAAGCCCACCAAACTAGCCCACAAATGAAATAATTAGCCTCTTAAGAGGTCAAATGATAAATAATACATGTCGTAGGGCCCTCCAAGAGGCCTGATGCGATCCATAGGTGCCATAATCAAGAATAGGACCCTCAAAAGTGATGGACAAGGGGTTGGCCCCTTGTTCTCCAAACTATAAACCTGTGGTGCTCCCATTGGGTGTGGGGGCACAATAATAACCTCATGGGTCTCCAAATGAGTCGAAGGTGCCTGTAGATCATCTATAAGGGCCATGATGATGGTGTAGGTAATGCCACATCACCCTACAAGTCATGGGTCAGCTGCCAAGGGCATGGTACATCTATGGGGTCAGTTGGGCAAAGGTGAACCAGGTGCATCTTCCTTGTCCAGTAGGTGAATCTCGAGCAAGCTTTGAACATCCTCGGGGATCCATGGAGTGTTGTCTACTGCTGTGGAGGCCCATGGCTCTCAACACACACCCTACATGTGCCAATGTGGCCCTTTAGAAGGTTAGGACCCCGTATAGGGAGATCAAACCCAAGACAACCCAATGCGTCCCCTAGCCTTCCAGTACAACAAGTCATTAGAGAAATCGAGTAAATGAGCTTACCAACCATGGACCACAACTGGAGACTTCATAATGGCCTGCCCTTTCGTAATGGGCTTCAAGGTGTGCCAATGTCTCCCAAACTCCAAATGGGGTTAGCCAAGTATCCTGTTAGGTGGTTTTTACTTCTAAAGGGGATAATATGTTCAAGGTACATCCTTTAAAGGTGGTATGTGATAGAAAAGTGAATGAAGTAGGGGATGAGAAGGGACAGGCCTGGGCCCCATGCTGGGGTGTAAGGGTAGCTACTAAAAGGGAAGCCCACACTTGGGTTTATAATGTATAGGAGGGAGCAATTGTGGTACATGAGGTGCCCCAGCCTTGATTTTTCCACCCTTCTTTATATGCCTTTTGCCTTTTATGATTTTTCTTTGATTAACTGCTCAGGGCTCAAGGGGTAAGAGCATGATGTATGAGATGTAGCAATGGATACCCCCTTTTAAGGTAGGGCAGTCCATTGCCCACCAGGGGTTGGGACAATCATGGGTTCCCATTTGATGAAGGAGGCTCATAGAACCTGTAGGAACCAGGGTGATGGCCATGATGATGGGGTAGAGATCATGTATTGGATTTTTTCCGCGTGCTAAATGTGTTTGTCTTGGCTATCTTTTGCATTTTGTGGTACATTTTCCTGTTAAATGTGGCCAATATGCTTTTACTTTTCTTTTTAGCTGAATCAACCTTCGGGGCATCATTCTAAGCCTAACCCAAGGTGTGGGCAAGGGGAAGGGGAGAGCTAGCCCTATGTGGACCCAGTGGAGGAATGTGGACCCAGGTGGGAGAAATGATGAATGAGGTAATAATGAGTGGAAAGGGGGTAATATATGTGGATGAAGAAGTGGGACCACGAAACCAAAATCAAGGTTTCCCATGAAATACCATCCTTAAATCCAAATGGTCAGTAAAAAAGATCCCATGGGACCAAAATCCAAGGTTAATATCCAAAAGGGGTCTAGGGGACAAGAGCACAGACCTAGCCCATTCTTTCCGCCGAATCCTCCCATTAATCCATGACCAAAAGTGTCCATGATAAACAAACTACAATACTCAATTAACAAATGACAAGGCATACCTTTGGGTTCGGGAGGCCCACCTTCAAACATACGATCATGACAGATGGGTGAGGGACCAAATGGCTGGCTCGGGTGGCGAAGAAGTGGCACAATGAGCTAGTTGGTGGCTGCAAGCGGTTGTTGGCTACCGGTTAGGACCATCTTGGAGAAAAAAAATTCTCCTAGGGATATCACCAACAAAATGGTGGGTAACATCTGGCTCGAACTGGGACGTGATCTCTCAAAGAAGTGGGCGAGGCTACTCAAACGGGAGGTCACAAGAACTACAGTGATCTCTTGATTACCATAGACCTATTACCTACATGTATAATAAATGAAAACAAAGGGGCAGCATGCTTTCGCAACGTCTCATGATCGCACTTGCTTAATGTTAGGCCATAAAATCAACAAGAAAGTAAATATAATGCAAATTCAATCTAAATGCATCTAATCTACCATGAGAAATATCATATGATGTTAGTTCTAATGGGAAAATGAGCATGCAATGCATCCTATCCTAATATACATATAGTAAGGCTAATACTAGTGTAATCATAAAGCCAGTGCAACCAACATATCATCACATCAATGTACATGTGCCTACCAATATGATTGCTCATGTAGCAACTCCCAAATCGAATGTAGACATAGCCACATGGCAGATGAAGCAGGTGGGAGGCAGGAAAACATGATCTCCACTCGAGGTAAAGGGAAGTCCCAAGAGAAAGAAAATAGGTCGATCTAGAAGTCTCGGGCTTTCCTTCTAACACAATGGTGGAATGAATGATCACTCTTAAGAACTCCTTACCACAATCATTGTTTATAATATTATGCCTTGTAGATGCCACAAGGTTGTGATGAGAGGGGGACAAAGGATGAGGGAGAGAATGGGTGCAACATATAGGTTGCTCAAGGTGATGGCTACATTGAAGAGGGGAGGTCATGGGGTGATCAAAACCCTGAGGGTGTGTCCAAGGATGTAAAGTAAAATCAATGAGGGGTTCTTCCTTGACACTATACTCGGAAGGGGGAAAGGGCTCAAGGTCACTTGAGATCATATGACAAGGGGTGAGGGAATCACTTGATGAAGATTCAAGATGATGAACAATAGAAAAGAGAAAGGGGAAGGTGAAGTCTCAACTAGATCCTTTTCCTGAAAATTCAACTCATGAGGCTCAAATATACTCCCAGAATCATAAGGAAGGTAGGTATGAGCAAAGGCCTTATCAATCCTATCATTGTTGTTGCCAATGATAGGGCCTTCCCAAAAAGGAGAGTTAGTCATCTCCAGCTGCTCCTTTTCACGCAAGGGAAAACGATAATTCTCCTTCCCAAGGGTATCGATGCATGTGTCCCCATAAATAATGTTTGGGAGAAAGGGAAGGCCACTCTCAACCTCATCCTCCTTGTCGGTGGAGAAATTTGGTCTCTCTCCTTCACAAAGTATGATCTCTCAAAGACCCTGCCATCAAGAGAAAGAGTTATCCCTACCTTGAACTTTGCTCCTCGAAGGCTCTTGTTTTATATCCTCCCTCAAGTCGTGCACTAACATCTTGACTTCTCCAATCGATTATTATTTCTCCAAAGCTCCTTACCATGTTCAGATTCTCCTTGATGCACAGAGACATCTCCTGCTTACTAGACATATACTAAATCAGGATATCAGAGATGAAATCTACATATCGTACACTCAGGTCACTTGGACCGCACCTTCGATGAGTCTGGGCTCAAAGATGCCCTACCTGAAGCACTTTTTGGAGCTGCTAGATGGCATAATCCTCTGCCCCCTTTATATGCATAGAAATTAGATGCACATGCACAAGATCCCTTTGGGACAACTTCCAGTAAACTCCCATCAGCTTTTGATAGAGACAGATCACCATATACCATGATCTAATATGCTTTGCCAAGTGTGGCACCTTCAGGAGCCAGAGATGTAGATGCAACTTATCTTTCCGTGCCCCCTATACTATGATATCACAAGATGCTATCACTACATCTATAGGCATTCGAGGGGCTCCCTCTCTACTTTCTTTCCATACCAGGACCAGAGAATCGAGATCCTTAGCCCTCTTCATTAGGGAGATCTTTTGCCACAAATCACAGTGCTTGCAAGCCATGCCCCCTTCTGGGCTAACCAGACCAATCACCTCCTACTTCCCTATTGATCTGTCAGATTGGAGCAACAAATGATAGAAGTCCCAAAGTGCACCAGATAACAAAAGGATGAGACCTCGAGCTTCTCCTTAGCCCACTCGTCTAGGAGGCCAACTAATGTTATCAAAAACAGTTCGATACTATCGATCCATACATCAAGCCACACATTCTCAAAGTGTTAGAGAGATTAGCTCCAAAACGGATTCAGAGTAGAGCACCTCTAGCACATCATATTCCTTCCCAACCCCAAAGGAGCAACCAAAGATCCATTTAGTGTTTCCTGCTTTTAACCTTGGATGGTAGGAGTATCCTTCGCTAACACACACCCCCCCCCCATGATTATACAACCAAACTCCCCATTGGTTCCACAGGACTCTGATAGCAAGCTAGTGCCCTATTTGCCCCCCTAGCCCTCAACCATCAGACACAAGAGTCCTTGACATCCTCAACCTCAGTCCAATCTCTCTCTCTCTCTCTCTCGTGTGACAGGTACTTGAGTTGCGTTTCGTATCACCTTACTTTTGCCACAGTGTTATACATTTGTTATCATTCTATACTTACGTAGGTTTAAGTCTTTATATTATTTTCAGCATTTCTAGGAGTAGCTCTTGCACTCTCACATGGTATTCACACTATTTGTACTCTTCAATCCTATTGACCTAACTTTGTGGTCAATTGTCAAATATTAATATAATTATCTTACCTCATATATATATAAACACACACAATGGCCTCATATTACTAACATTTAACCATCACTCACAAGCATATACATTTCTTTCCAAGGAAAGCCTTGTGGGAATGCCTAGGGATGGATGGTTTCCCACATTTGTAGATCGTATCCCTAATAAACCCCTCGACATAGACTACTGTAGAAAAAATTTAAATGCTGGTAGCTCACCCAATTTCAAAGTTTTTGATAAGAGTTTGATGCCCACAGCCCCAAAAGATTAGTTGATGTAAAACATTTAATATAATTTTATTTGAAACATTGCAAGCTACCTCTACTCCATTTCACTTTCATCTGATATAAAAATTAAACAAGTTCACACACACACACACAAAATTTATAAATAGTTTTATACAATTATTTTTGGTCCAATGACACTGGAAAAACCCACAAGGGGAAAAAACCAGTGAAAGGAGGATTTTATTTGCTTTCTTAGGAAAATAATTACAGCATTAAATGTGAACACAGGGTACTTATCTCTCCCTGCTTCTGTCTAGGAAATAGTGCCACTGTCCTTGAAACCTATGCACAGTCAAGCTATCCTTGCTCCTCGAACTGTGTGCCACAGCCCAGAAATTCTTCCTAGAATTTTGGGCCTTCTACCATAGATTTCTTCCTTGAAAGCAATGTTGTCAAATGAGGAAGCTCTCCTCAATTTTTACGTTGACAGACTGCCTCCAAATCAGTGATATAACAGCCTGCAATAAATACGGCCACCTTGAATTTCGAGCTGCAGAACTCCCTAGAAACTTGCGCTGAGAATCTAAGTTTCAGCACTGGAAAATGTGCCCTCTGTCTGTTGAAAAACATGCTGAAAATACACTGTTGTGACTTGATATATGGGCAGTTCAATTGGCTGAATCTCCTTGGCCTGTGTGCCATTGTTCAACCTTGAAATGTGAGCTTCATTTCCTGGGGATTCGAGTTGCTAATGGTCTCTCCTAGCTGTTGTAGCTTCCTCCTGCAAATTAATGGCTGTAGTAGCCTCTTTCTCCTCCTTTCAAGCACTCCTCTTCTCAACTGCTCATGATTATAATGAAGTCTCTCTTCCATTTTCCCTTTTTGTCTTTCATTAGAAGTAGAAAAACCTAACCCTATTGATCAAGGGCTAAGATTAAATCTCAGCCCATGAGATCAATGGATGAGATGAAGTCCCCCACTTAACCCCCTCTCTCATGTGGTCCCCCTCACTTAATGAACTTTTAGTCACTTTAATATGTTATGTACCATGTGAAAATTACTTTAATAATAAAAGGCACTTAGTACTTTTCCTCCCTAAAGTCACATTTAAAACATAAAGTGACTTTATTAAAAAGTACCTAGCACATGTACCACCTCATAAAGTGACTTTACTCTATGACATTAATATAACTCATAACATCACATGACAAAAGGTCATTAAAGTGTTTCCCTAGGCGAAAAGGCCGATGCATTAGGAAACACTTCCTTGGTATCATTTTTCTCAACACTCGCTCCTACCAAGGAATCGGTTTCCCACCACTTCAACTTTATCTTTGAAGTGGATATGCTCACCCCTTGGTACCATCCTATCACCCACTACTCTCACCAGAGCACCACCCAACCTCTCTATTAGTCTGCTCTCCTTCATTGACTCATATGCTTCCTTCAAAGTACCATAAAGCTTTCTTGGCTTCCTCTTTCCTAAAGAAGTCTCATGCACAAGTGTGGGAACCTCATCTCCATCCCTTGACTCTTGTGGCCCTAATGCAGATGCCCCTATGGCATGTAGTGTTCATGTAACCTGTGTTGCACTCCCCTACCTAGGAGCCTATTGCTCTACACAATCATCCTCTCATGACCTCCTCATGGTCCTGGCAGGCTAAAACATGAACCTGTAAAGTCTCCCCCCACGGACACCAATCACTCTAGCAGATGCCATGCTAGATCCCAAGGGATACATCAACACCTGTGCATCCCGGAACACTACAACATATCCCTTTCCTCAATACAAGAAACGGATATCAAGTTCCTCCTCAGCCCTGGTACATCAAGGACTCCCCTCACATTCAGCGGTAGCAATGACTCCCTCTGAAAGGATATAGTCCCTACTCCTGTCATTGTGACCATGGTGTCATTTCCAAGTACCACCTCCAAGTCTACACCCTCTGTAAGACTCACAAAGTGCTCCCTCACTCCAATCATATGGCAAGATACTCCATTGTCTATAAGCCAGCCACTCGTGGATATAGCACTAGTGGCTAAATTCACCACAATGTCCCATACCACCAATTACTCAAACAAAAACATCATCCTCTCCTTCCAGGGGTCAAAGTTTATTGTCCTTTCCAATCTGTCCTCCACCCTTATACCAGTGGCCATGACTCTAACAACCAACACCAAAATACAGATAAATCACAAATATGTCACTAGGTAGCCTTCCTCCCTCTCAACCAACAAGTCCTTTGGGTTTCTGAAGATGGTTTTAGGCTAGCTATTCACTGGTATAGTAGAAGATGTTTGCTGCTCTCTTCTATCAACTGATATTTTCCTCAAATGAAGCTTCCTTTCTCAGATTTGGAGCTTCCCAAGCTTTGATAATGTTGACCACAACATGTCAACGACCCATAGTAGTACAACCCCTTTTTTTGCAAAAGGGATAGCGCCTGATCAATGTGTTTGTGCCTGATCATCATGCTATAATGTAAACCCATTCTCCAAGTGTATAATGTAAATAATCTCAGCAGATCCTTGTCGTGTATATAATTGCCTAGGTAAACCTACTTTACTGGTGATGATCTACATTCCAGGATGTTTTTTGTCTCAGCAATCCATTCTCAAATGATCGATAGAGTTTTCCTTCAGCCTTACCCCAAAACCGGAATGGATTTTGTCACTGGGATCTTAGGTGAGTCATAGTGTTATAGATCGAGTCTATGTAAAAGTGATTTGGGAATAATCCTAACTATTTGGTTAGGTTATTTTATTACAAATTGTTTGGTCTGTTGGATTATATTTGTGTCACAGAAATGGGTAGTCTTTGAGAGTCTTTTTCAAATGGGTTTTCCCTCTTATGATGGAAAAATATGAAAATTATGATATAAAGTGTCTTGAGAGTTGGAAAAAATAATTTATCCCCTCATAGCTTAATTAATTAAATTCTCTAGTCAAAAAATTAATTAAAATCCTAAGCTAGAAAATTTAATTAATTATAGGTCCTAGGTAAATTTAAATTCTCCAAAGGCAAAATTCGTCGGTCCTTAAAATTCAAACTTTAAAAAATCTCGGGACTAAGGTAAATTAATTATTTTGCTAAATTTTAAGCCTTTGATCCCTTGGTTTAAGTCAAAGTCAAAATTTTGAGAAAATTAATTCAAAATTTTAATTTTTGAATTAATTAAAATGCATTTAATTAAAAAATCTGAACTTCCTCAAGAATTTAAAATTTCGACGGATGAAATTAAAAAAAAAATTGGTCTTCATCAACGATCGAGATTGCTTTGACGAAGATCACTCGAACTAGCCATTGGAAAATTTATCTTTAAATAGGAAGTCATTTGCCAATCAATTCATCCGATCTCTGGATCGTGTACTAAGCTCTCAAGCTCTCCTGTATACTTTTTTGAATTAATGCAAAAGTCTTTGGGGTTTCAACGTGCTGTAGTGTTCCTCTTCATGAATTTATGGTAACATTGTTTTAATTTATGCTTAATATTATATGAAAACTATCAATCAATAGCTCTCTCGGAATAATCTGAATACAAGTATCTTATTCAGTTTGTTGGATCTAGGATAGCATTTTTCATTATGATTGAAGTAGCAAGTATCTCTATTTCTTCATAATTTTATTGTTGTTCTATTTTTCTACTTGATTGATGGTTGATCTAGTGTTTGCAGAAGATCTCTCAGGTTCTCATTGAGCGTTTGGAGATAATCTTCGGTTGGAACAGCCAACTCTCAACACATATTTTCTGAAGAGCATACTTCATATAAACCTCAGGATTTATCTAATGATAATCTTTTTTCTACTAGGTGTTTTTGGGCTAGTACTTCTCTAAAATTTCAAAATCTTCTAAATATTTTGTGGAAATTTTGATAGATCTGGCTATTAATAGCCTTACATTATCAGATCTGAGAGCGAAGTTGAACTCATTCTCCTCAGATCTGATAGATCTGTAAATTATTTGTATAGATCTGTAAATTATTTCTATAGATCTATTATTTACTTGTGTAGATCTGAAATTTTGTAACATAATTTTGAATTTTAACACTTGGGTTTTTGGGATTTTCTCTATTTTTGTACATATTGGGTATTGGGTTTTTCTCTTTTCAATTGTGCAGGAATAGATCTGAGAAATCAGCCAAGGGAATCTTCAGATCTGAGCTAAATCTAGACCCTGGAAGGCAAGATCTGGGCTCAAAGGTTGTTTGCAGGAATAGATCTGGGAAATCAACCAAGTAAATCTTTAGATCTGAGATTTTTTCAAGCAGATAGGAGTTTTGAGACAAATCTAGGCCCTGGAGGGCAATGTCTTGTCCCAAATATTTTTGCAAGGCCAGCGATTAAAGATTTTGCAATAAATCTGAAGATCTGAAGCAAAATAATTTTTTCACAACAAGGGTTTCAAATTTTGGAGCTCCTAAGCCCAAAACTGGCTTCTCCTAGCCCAACGCTAGTTCTATTGGGCCTAGTGCTAGCTCTCATTGGCCCTAGATTCCCCTTGCTCCATTTCTGATTTGAATATTTGATTTTCTAAAGCTAATCATTGGTGGGCTTTTGCAAAAAAATTGGTAAAAAATTGTGTTTCGGGTATTGAAATTTTTTTGGCAACTTGGGCAAGTGATCTTCAAGGCCTAGGGCCTAAGGTTTGATCTCTAAACCATCTTTTTCCTCACTGTTTGTTACAGCAGCCATATACCTTTCTAACAATGGTGAAAAACACATATAAGTGGTTTAAAATTAACTAAAAAAATTGCTAAATACATTAATAAGTCATTTATCTTTGATGTGTATCAGAAATTTGGCATAGATCTACATTTTGAGTGACTATTTATTATCTCTAAATAATTCTGTTTTTAAAGTTTAAAATATAACAGTGGCAAAATTTCATGTGGGTTAGCCTAAAATCAGTTCCTAAGTTGTCTAATACATTAAGGAATTAATTTCTTGAATTGGGCATTCATCATTAGACTTATTTCATGTTTTAATTGCAGGCTGTAATAAGTATATCAGATCTAATATAATTTTGGAAATCACATCATAACAGGCTGAAAAAATTTTATAATTTATGTGAGCAAGTTTGGAAAAATTTCTGTAAATTTTTGGCATAAAGATATCATTGATAGCTTACTGTTTTCATTGTCATATTGTTGTTGTCATAAAGTTTTTGTTACTGCGATCCTAAAAACTAGATTCTGAAAATTAAGTACTCTATCATGGAATTGTGATAAAATGCATATCTTTTGTTTCATAAATTGAGTATTTTTTTAGCATCTGTTGACATTGATTGCAAAGAAGTTTTTGTTCTCTTTGACCTATAATTGTACAGAAAAGATTTGAAATAAGCTTGTGGATTAATTGTAATATTTTTAGGGGTTTATTTTCAATTCTTCATCTAATAAAGCGAACATTTAATTTTGGTGATTGAGGGCTTTTGCAACACAAGTGTTTTCTAATCCTCGAGTGTAACTTCATATCATCATCTAATGCATTTGCATATAAGTTAGCTTTGCATACATAAAATTTACTTTCAAACATAAGCTTGGTTGATAGAGAGATAGGTATCCATCCATCTTTGCTTGTGAAGTCTACTTTTAATAGTAATTAAAATGGTGACGTTACAGCCGTCAAAACCACAGCTCTCTGCAGCACCGGAGGCACCGGGTATGTTAGATTTTCAGGAGAGGTACATTAATCACACCTTAGTGTGCTTCACCTTATCTTCTTTCTGCCAATTACTACGAAACCAGGCTCAATATAAAAAGGATCGACGGGTTAAAACTTAGATAGACATTTAACTAAAATTAACCAAGATTCTTGCATCTCATATTAGCTTTAGGATCTGCACTTCATATAAGATAGTCATTCATCCAAGCAGCAGTTGCAAATCAATTACTTGGTCCTAAATTTCCTAGCAAGATAGTTGACTCCATAAAGCACTGCCATCAATTGCTTAAAACCTAATCAAATCCTATAAGCCTTGCTAAATCTTAATCAAGTACTTGATCGCTTCAGTGTGTCTCCCGAACTAGTTGGTTCCCAACTAATTCTTCTTCATTCCATTTTTCCATAGGATCTACCTCCCTTAGCCTGTTGTAGGGAGACAGCTTAAACAGAGAGATTGGGGATCAAGGTGACAGCCCCCGATCTGAGCCGTTGTCGTGGTACCTAGACATTCTGTGCGACAACAAATACCATGGAAAAAGAAATTAAACGCTAACAACTCACTCAATTTCAAAAATTTTGATAAGAGTTTGACGCCCACAAGCCCAAAAGGTTAGTTGATGTAAAACATTTAATACAAATTTATTTGAAACATTGCAAGCTACCTCTACTCCATTTCACTTTCAACTGGTATAAAAATTAAACAAGCTCACACACAGAGAAATTTATACACAGTTTTACACAATTATTTTTGGTCCAATGGCCCTAAAAAAACCCACAAGGGGAAAACCAGTGAAAGGAGGAATTATTTGCTTTCTTAGGAAAAATTATTATGTTACTAAATGCAAACACAGGGTACTCATTTCTCCTTATTTTTGTCTAGGAAATAGTGACATTGTCCTTGAAACCTGTGCAAATTCCAGGGATCCTTGCTCCTCAAATTGCATGCCACAGCTCAGAAATTCCTCCTAGAATTTTGGGCCTTCTACCATAGATTTCTTCATTGAAATCAATGTTGTCAAATGAAGAATCTCTCCTCAATTTCTACACTGGAAGACTGCCTCCAAATCAGTGATATAACATCCTGCAATAAATACAGCCTCCTCGAATTTCGAGCTACCAGAACTCCCTAGGAACCCGCACTGAGAATCTAAGTTTCAACGCTGGAAAATGTGCCCTCTATCCCTTGAAAAACACACTGAAAATACATTGTTGTGTGTTGATTTTGGACTAAGTGCCACTATTCAACCTTAAACTGTGGGCTTCATTTCCTTGGGATTTAAGTTGCTAATGGTCTCTCCTAGCTGTTGTAGCGTCCTCTTGCAAATTAATGGTTGTAGCAGCCTCTTTCTCCTCCTTTCAAGCTCTCCTTCTCCTCTTCTCAACTGCTCATGAGTATAACAAAGTCTCTCCTCCCTTTTCCCTTTTTGTCTCTCATTAGAGTAGGAAAACCCAACCCTATTGATCAAGGGTTGAGATTAAATCTCAGCCCATGAGATCAATGAATGAGATCAAGTCCCCCACTTGACCCCCTCTCTCATGTGGTCCCCCTCACTTAATGAACTCTTAGTTACTTTAATATGTTTTGTAATGTGCAATTTTTCTCTTATAAAGTCACTTTAGTAATAAAAATCACTAAGTACTTTTTCTCCCTAAAGTCACATTTAAACATAAAGTGACTTTATTAAAATGTACCTAGCACATGTACCACCTTATAAATTGACTTTACTCTATGACATTAATATAAATCATAATGTCACATGCTATGTTGTAGGAAACAGCCCTCGAGGTGGCATCCCCGTACCAGAAACTCCCTGAAACGCTGAAACGCCACGAAATGCCACTGAAATGCCTAGATGGCGTTCCCTGATTTGGAAACGCCACCGAAACGTTGTTGAAATGTTTCTATGGCGTTTTGGCCCAATTCTGCCCCGTTTCCGGCCAATTTTGACCCATTTCCGTGATTTTTTTGCTTCTGCAAGCTCACTCAAGCACCCAAGAAGGTGGTGGGGCCCTTTTATGGCCAAAAGAGATATAATATAACAGTGAATTTTATGTCTAATCACTCAACAAACTAATTTATCTCTAATCAATCCACGCTCTAGTTCTGCCAAAATAACAACTTGTTCTATTTTTGTTAGTAAAGATGAAGATTAGGATTATAAGATAGGTAATTGTACTTGTCATTAGCGTATGTTATGTTTCATTTTTAGCACATATAGCCACATATAAAGGCTGAGTTTGGATGTAAAGCCTCATGTATAAAGGCCGATTTTCAAATCTTGGATGTACAGCCTTCATTTATAAATGATAATATTGGATTTTGAATCATTTAATCATCTATGAGAATTAACATAAACTGGGTTTTCCTTCTAAAATGCCATTTATGTGTCTCATTCTTTTTTTCTCGCAAGATGCATTATTAACTTATTTATAAAAAATATTACATATATACATATATGTACATGACGTTTCATGATTCATCCAATGTTTCCATTTATGAGGAGTCGGATTTCCAACCATACCTGTTTCGGAAACTTCCAAACATTTCGGCATTTCGTACAACTTAGGTCACATGACAAAAAGGTCATTAAAGTGCTTTCCTAGGAAAAAAGTTCAGTGCACTAGGAAAAACTTCTTTGGTATCATTTTTCTCAACAACTAGTGCACCTAAGCCATAGGGATTTGAACCAAGCACCTACTAGCGCAAAACTACCCAAATACCTAGCAACATTGGTGACAACTAGTTGAGCTAACCCTTGGGGTCACACACACACACATATATCTTGATAATATTGTTACAAAAACTCCACCTTGGAATAATAATCTCTCAACCACATATTAAACTCCAGAACATTTTCTATCACCCAAACAAGTTCAGACCTTGGTACATCTCTTCCTCCAAAAGGGGGGTTCTTAAAGATGTTGTTTCCCTTAAGCACAACATCTATATGAAGACCTTTTTTAAAAAGGTTGTCATTGTAGAACAAAGTTTTTCTTGCACCTATATAGAGTTATTCTAATGATAATCTGCTAAATTATTGTAATCAACAGCAGGACCTCTTCAGTAAATCTAAACACAATGCTATAGCTAATATTCCAAACATATATATCCTAAATACCATCATTTCTCATTACAATAGAATTTAAACATAGGTGAAAATAAAAACTCAGTTAGGAGTCAACAAACGGCTTAATTTACGTTTACAAAGATGAAAACTTGGTTAGGAATCAACTAACAGCTCAAGTTAAAAGTCTGAATTTTAGGATATCCTATGGAATGAGAAAAAAGAAATAAGAGTAGTGAGTGGTTCATCAGGCATGTTTAACTTCTTACTTCTTGCAAAAGTCAATTAAGTTCGATATTAGGATATCTACTTTTCCCGTTAGTTTGCATTGATGGAGTAGAGTGTAGCATAGACAATATCTATTGAACTGTAATGCCATCAAATCTTTGCTTGCCTAAAGCATCTAGTGTGAATAGTTATATCTCCCTAGTTCATGTATGTCTCGAAGTTGAATTTGTGACTTGGTATACGACAATGTAACTCTCAATATAATCATTACAAAGCATTTCTCAAAGAAGTTGCATACCAAAGACCATAAGATGGTTGTATCTTCCGCTTGCAGAGCAGCACCTTATTATTATGTTCGACCAGGCAGCCAACAACCTGCCACCCATAAAATGAAGAATGCACAGAATAATCCATTACAAGAGACTAATAGAGGAACAGTCCAGACAGTATAAAATATTGAGGCCCTTACAAATTACCACAGCAAAACTGCAAAAAGAACAAAAGAGAGTATTTTCAGCTTCTCGTGCAGCATAGGAAAAAAATATCAGCTATGATGCCTTTTTGTGATCAATATGTCTCTCCATTTTTGATGATTACCAATGTAGTTAATAACAAAGCTTACCAGGTAAACCTATATTCACGGTTCCTTGTAAGGACAGCAAAATGATATCAGTTATTTATATACAATAGTATCTTTGAATTACTCAGATCAATCTATTCTGTGAGATATTTCTTCGAGCAATATGGATTAGGAAAGAGTTGATGAAGAATAACAATGTGACTGAAAGAGTTGATGAAGATAAAAATGATTTGGATCAAATATTTCTTTGCATATACTATTAGCATAACTTGAAGAATGATGTATTCAATATAGTATTACCAATGGCTATAAAGAAATACAATAAGTCCATACAAAGAGCCAAAGGACCAAAAAGATTACTAGCAGATAGGCCTCACAAGGGAATGTTGAATGAAAGACAAGTATCCAAATTCTGCTTCTCTCCTCTTATTTGATTATCCCCTAACAATTTTGAAATCTAGCATAAGGGTATTTGACTGTAATTAAAGACAGTAGTCTTATTCCTGACACTAGTCTTAGCCTCCCCTCATTTGTAATTGTAATGTTGTTGTTGACTTCTGAGATTGGTGCCATCATAATAAAAGAGCTCATTCTTTGCAAACCTTTGTCTATTCTATATACATTGTGCAAAGCGCTTTTTATTTTCAATTTTTTGTTAGTATATGCTATTGTGGTTTTAATCTAATTTTGTTGGTAGTAAGTCAAACTACGCTAAGGTTTACATATCTCACCATTGAGGAGCTACATAATCATGTGGAAGGGGCAAACTAGGAGGCAACCCCGCTTTGTCAATTTGTTTTGTAGGTGGATCAACCCAAGCAAACCAACCATTCCGAAGGGCATCTTCAAATTGTGGAGGGTCTACCATTCATCACACACAAGATCTGAAAACTTGAGATGCCACTTTCAGAGAGGCCTCTCCTAAGCGGGTTCGAAAATTATCCAAGAGATTGTTAAAATTTGGGTACCAGAGGACAGGTGGTTCCCTAAGGCTTTGATCTTTGCCCTAGGAAAAAGTGTCCAAATTTTTTTTTTTACTTTTCTCCTAAAATGACTTTATAAGTGGTAAAGTCAATTTAATTTAAAAGTGACTTTACAAGTGGTAAAGTTACATTCTAATTTAAAGGTGACTTTATTAAAGTCAATGAAGAATTAGAAAGTGAAAAAATGACTATGGAAATAAAACGCTAAGTGGGTCTTTATTTAAGTGGATGAGTTAAAAAATAAAAAGTGAGAATTAAATGCACATTTATTCTCATCCCTAGATCTAAATGAATCTCAGCCATTAGATCTTAGGGTAACACAAAAGGTCATTTAGAGAATAAAAGGAGAAGAGAAGAGGAAAAGATCAATTCATTCTTTCATGAGCATTTGAGAGAAGGAGAAGAGAGAGCAAGGAGAAAGTTTATGAGCAATGAGGAAGTGAAGGAGAGTAGCAAGAATACATTTCAGCAAATTTAGACAACAGCATTTATTGACACGCATCCCAAGGAAAAAAGTACAGTAGGAAAAAAAGGCACAAAAATCGAGGAAGAGGGACCACAGAAATCGAGGAAGAGAGGTAGCAGCAAGGGCACGAATTTTGAAGCAGATTTGGCATGAATTTTGAGACAATCGTACCACTGAAATTTGTACAACCTGTACAGCAAGTTTTGGGCACATTTTTCGAGGTCAGCCATATATCATTTAATGTTGTTTTATTGTTGTAAAAATTCTTGTTTTGGTTGTTTGTTGATTGGCATGATTTTCGAGGTGGAGTTCAAGCAAGGAAATCGAGATAAGTTGTAATTTGTGGTTGCTGGAATTTTTACTGTGTATTTCAGTTTCTCTGTAAAAGCATTTTGAGAAATAAAGAAGAGCTCTCAAACTAGTTTTCCCCAAGAGTCAAACGGGGTTTTTCTGGGGTCACATTGACCAAAACTCATTGTGTTATTTTCTGTGTGGTTGTCATAATTTTGCTGTGTTTTATTTCTGCAATTTCAGCAGTTGTGAAATCTCTAAATTTGTGTTTTCAGAAAATTCTTGTCATTTCCAGATTTTAGAATTTTTTATCATGCTTGGATTTAAAACTAAATGCCTGGAGCGATAAGGAAAACTGATAACCGGAGTGGGGGTTGAAATTTCTTCATGGTATCAGAGCTTGGTTCGCTGAAATGGGACAGCAAAGTGAAAATTACAGCACGATGATTTTTACACAGAAAACAGAAACCTTTACCACAGATTTGAAAATTTTAGTTTGGTAGGACAGTGAAACATGTCTTTGGATTTGAGAGTTGAAAACAGGTTGGATGGGCAAAACAACTACAGTGCATGGAAGGAGAGAATCCAGAACATCTTTGAGGAAGCAAAAGTATGGGGCATCATGGTAAATACCACACAGAACCCAGTAGTAGTACCTGCTGACCCTGTAGAGTTGACAGAGTTTAACAAAAAAAATGCTAAGGCAAAAAGATTGATTCTGGAAGGAATCAAAGACCATGTCATTCCTCATGTGAGAGGAAAGACTTATGCACATGAGATGTGGACAGCCTTGACCAGTCTTTACCAGAGCTCAAACGAAAACAGAAAAATGGTCCTAAAGGAGAAACTGAAGGCCATTAAAATGGCTAAGGCTGACAGTGCTACAGCATACCTCACAAAGATCACTTCAGCGAGAGATGAGTTGGCAGTCGTAGGTGAGATCATTGCACCCACTGAGTTGGTGAGGATTGCTTTGAATGGTCTTCCCAAGACTTGGGAGAATTTTGTGGATGGCATTGTTGCACGGGAAAACCTTCCCAATTGGGAGAAGTTGTGGGATGATTGCATTCAAAATGAGATCAAAAAGAACCATCTTGGGGCAGCCAAACAGGTGGAGGAGGATGAAAATGTGGCATTCTTAGCAAGAGGCAAGAAGGGCAGAGCAAAGAAGCAAGCTTCTAACAGTGGAGGCAAAGGCAAAGGTAAAGGCAAGCAGCAAAACAAGGAGGACTATTCCAAAGTCAAATGTTGGAATTGTCAAAAGTTGGGACATTATGTTGTTGTGTGTCCGAAAAAGAAGAACAAGAAAGGGAAAGACAAACCCATGGCAGCTTCTGCAGAGATAGAGAGCTTCGATCGGGAGTTTGGGTTCATAGCTTGAGAGGCCACTAGCGCAAGATCACCTGTCATACAGGTTCAGAGAGAATGTGCATTCCCCGCTACTAGCAGAGCATCTTCTAGCATTTGGTATGTTCACAGTGGCGCTTCCCGCCACATGACAGGAGTCAGAGAGTACTTCTCAGAGCTTTCAGAGGGTGATACTGATATGGAGGTAGTACTTGGTGATGACAGCTTTGTTAGAGCAGTCGGTGTGGGGACATTGACATTTGATAGGGGACCCAAACCTCTCTTGAAAGTGTCAGATGTTCTATATGTGCCTGAAATGAAGAAGAAACTGATATCCGTCTTAGCACTTGAGGACAAAGGGTATGATGTGTTGTTCAGGAGAGGGCAGGTGCTTATATATCCTAGGGGAACTCCAGCTTCTTTAGCTAGAGAGATTGGTGTACGCCATGCCAAGGTGTACAAGTTCTCATTTCAACCCCTGATGGCATTGAGTAGCAGCACCCGGGACAAGACCAATAGCAGATCTAGCTATTCAGAGTTGTGTGAGATTTGGCACTGCAGGATGGGGCACAAGTATCATGGGGCCTTGAGTACATTGCGAGAAATCACCACTGGTCTGCCAGATTTCAGTTCTGATCACCTTGATGTATGCAGAGGATGTGCTATGGGGAAGTTTGCCAGATCCCCTTTTCCCAGCAGTGACAGTAAAACGACCGGGATCCTTGACTTGATTCACACTGATGTGAGTGGTCGGATGTTTCATGTATCCTTGAGTGGCTATGAGTACTATGTTTTATTCATTGATGACCACTCCAGGAAGACCTGGATTTATTTCTTGAAGACCAAGAGTGAGGTCTTCAAGCGCTTTCAAGAGTTCAAAGTTCTTGTGGAGACCCAGACAGGTAGGAAGATCAAGGTCCTCAAGTCGGACAATGGAGAGGCGTATACCCTTGGTGACTTTGTTGATTTTTATGCTGAGGCAGGCATTAGGAGGGAGTTCACAGTTCCTTACAACCCCCAGCAAAATGGGGTTGCAGAAAGGAAGAACAGATCCATTGCAGGGGTTGCCAAAGCCATGCTTCATGATCAGGGGTTACTTTTATTTTTTTGGGCAGAGGCCTGCAACACTGTTGTATACTTGCAAAACAGGAGTCCACATCGTGCCTTGGGTAATGTGACTCTGGAGGAGGCTTTTTCTGGGAAGAAGCTTGATGTTGGGCACTTTTGTATCTTTGGGTGCCTTACATATTCCTATATCCCCAAGGAGAACATGACCAAGCTAGAGCCCACCGCAGACAAGGGCATCTTTGTGGGTTATAGCGAGACCTTGAAAGCTTATCGGATTTATATTCCTGCGCAGAGGAAAGTGGTTGCCAGACCGGATGTGAAGTTCGAGGAGGAGAGAGCTTTCAAGAGGTCACGGGAGTTAGAGTATCCAGAGTCACCAGAGCCTCAGGAGCAGCTGAGTCAGTCACAGGGATCCAGTGGTCAAGGATCAGGAGATACATCCATTACAATGTCAAGTCCATCAGTGAGCAGTGGCTCTCAGAGTCAAGTGGGTGGTTCTTCGAGCAGCATGCAGGGCAGTCCGCAGAGCAATTCACAGGGTAGTCCACTAATGGACAATTCGCACGGTACTTCTGCATCTACAGGCACAGATTCAGGCATGAGGTCAGTTGGCAGGCCTTCAGGAGTTCAGGCTTCTGATGATGATGAGGATTATTTCACTCCGATGGGAGAAGTATGCTCAGGGAAGAGGAAGCCCAAGTGGCTTCAAGATACCTTGCTCGAGGCCACATAAGTTGTTGGGCCAAAGAGACAAGTTAGAGAGAGTAAACCACCTGAGCGGTTTTGTAGTTACATGGCATTGGTAACAAGCATTGTTGACTCTGAGCCTTTTAGTTATGAGGAGGCAGCAACCAGCAGGTCTGGAGAGAGGTCATGATGGAGGAGTATTCTTCTATTATGAAGAACGATGTTTGGGAGGTAGTGCCAAGGCTTGAAGGTAAATCAGTTGTTACTTCCAGATGGCTCTACAAGATAAAGCATGCTGCAAATGGCAGCATCGAGAAGTTCAAGGCTCGATTTGTGGCAAGAGGGTTCTCACAGATAGAGGGAGTTGACTATGAGGAGACCTTCACTCCCGTAGCTCGGTATACATCTATTTGCTCCATTATATCCATTACAGTAGAAATGGGTTGGAAGATCCACCAGATGGATGTGAAGACCGCATTTCACAATGGCTTCATTCAGGAGGAGGTATATATTGAGTAGCCGCAGGACTTTGAGGTGCATGGGAAGGATTCCCATGTATGCAGATTAAAAAAGGCACTCTATGGCCTGAAGCAAGCTCCCAAAGCTTGGTACTCGAGGATTGATACATACTTGCAACAGTTGGGTTTCACAAAGAGTGAGGCTGATCCGAACCTATACTTCATTGTGGTGGGTGAGGATCCTCTCATTCTGGTGTTGTATGTTGATGACTTGATCATCACTGGTGCAGAGAGACTCATTGAGGGTTGCAAGAGAGATCTTGCTTCAGAGTTTGAAATGAAGGATATCGTCTTGATGCATTATTTTCTGGGATTGGAGGTGTGGCAGGAGGAGGGGCATTTCTTCCTGGGACAAGGGAAGTACATTGTGGAAATTCTTAGCAGATTTCACATGGAGGACTGCAAACCCATGTCTACACCTATGATCACTAACTGGAAGAGCTTCACACCTCTGATTCCGAGTTGGTGGATCCTACTCTATACAGACAGTTGATTGGTTGTTTGATGTATTTGGTCAACACTCGACCTGATATATGTTTTGCAGTTAACACTATGAGTCAATTCATGTGTGAACCCAGTAGAGTGCACTAGGTGGCTGCAAAACACATTCTTCATTACTTGTAGGGGACTGTGGATTTTGGTCTGGATTATAGACAGGGTAATGGAGTGAGACTGGCAGGGTACAGGGATTCAGATTGGGCAGGTTGTGCTTCAGATAGGAAGAGTACTTTCGGGTGTTGTTTTGGGTTGGGTTCGACAGTTGTGTCGTGGATCAGCGGGAAACAACAGTCAGTTGCATTGAGCTCAGCTAAGGCAGAGTATATGGCTGCTAGTTTGGCTAGTTGTGAGGCCATATGGCTTCGCAAGATGTTGTTTGGTCTATTTGGTCAGGCATTGCGACCTTCAGTAATTTACTATGATAATTAGAGTTGCATAAAACTTACGGAGAATCTTGTTTTTCATGACAAGTCAAAGCATATTGAGATCAAGTATCACTTCATTAGAGACTATGTCCAAAGGGGAGTTGTCAAGCTTGAGTACAATTCCACAAATGAGCAGGTAGCGGCCATTTTCACTAAAGCCTTACCACAGAGCAAGCATATCTACTTCAGAGACAAGATGGGAGTGGTGAGGAAGACTTTTCTCGGTAAGAGGGAGTGTTAAGATTTGGTTACCAGAGGACAAGTGGTTCCCCATGGCTTTGATCTTTGGCTTAGGAAAAAGTGTCCAAATTTATTTCTTACTTTTCTCCTAAAGTGACTTTATAAGTGGTAAAGTCAATTTAATTTAAAAGTGACTTTATAAGTGGCAAAGTTACATTCTAATTTAAAAGTGACTTTATAAGTGGTAAAGTTACATTCTAATTTAAAGGTGACTTTATTAAAGTCAATGAAGAATTAGAAAGTGAAAAAGTGACTATGAAAATAAAAGGCTAAGTGGGTCTTTATTTAAGTGGGTGAGTTAAAAAATAGAAAGTGAGAATTAAACGCACATTTATTCTCATCCCTATATCTAAATGAATCTCAGCCATTAAATCTTAGGGTAACCCAAAAGGTCATTTAGAGAATAAAAGGAGAAGAGAAGAGAAAAAGATCAATTCATTCTTTCATGAGCATTTGAGGAAAAGAGAAGAGAGAGCAAGGAGAAAATTTATGAGCAGTGAGGAAGTGAAGGAGAGCAGCAAGAATAAATTTCAGCAAATCTGGACAACAGCGTTTATTGGCATGCATCCCAAGGCAAAATCGTACAGCAGGAGAAAGGCACAGAAATCGATGAAGAGGGACAGCACAAAAATCGATGAAGAGGGACAACAGTAAAGGCACGAATTTTGAGGCATATTTGGGCATGAATTTCAAGGCAATCATACTGCTGAAATCCGTACAGTCCGTACAGCAAGTTCTGGACACATTTTTCAAGGCAGGTCATACAACATTTAATGTTGTTTTACTGCTGTAAAAATTTCTGCTTTGGTTGTTCGTTGATTGGCACGATTTTCGAGGTGGAGTTCAAGCACGGAAATCGAGATAAGTTGTAATTTGTGGTTGCTGGAATTTTTATTGTATATTCCAGTTTCTCTGGAAAAGCATTTTCAGAAATAAAGAAGAGCTCTCAAACTAGTTTTCCCCAAGAGTTGTAGGGGGTTTTTCCAGGGTCACATTGACCAAAAATCACTGAGTTAAATTCTGTGTGGCTGTCATAATTTTGCTGTGTTTTGTTTCTGCAATTTCAGCAGTTGTGAAATCTCTATATTTGTGTTTGCAGAAAATACTGTCATTTCCAGACTTTAGAATTTTTTATCATGCTTGGATTTAAAACTAAATGCTTGGAGTGATAAAGAAAATTGATAACCGGAGTGGGGGTTGAGATTTCTTCAGAGACTAAGTCAATAGTGGGGGCGATTTATGTTCAAGACCAAGCCCACTCCCTTGAGTTTTCAAGCTATATCGACCTAAGAATGTGTCAATTTTCATGCTTTGGCAAGGGTGAGGCTTAGGCATGGGTGTAACCCAACCACCACCTCTTCTTTAAAAATTTCTCAAACTTTTTCTTTTTTTATACTTAGCTTAGAATAAATTAGCTTGTCGGTTTTCAATTATTTACTTTATTTAACAAGCATTTCCTTTGGGAAAATTGGGTAAATTGTTAGATCTAACCAAAGATAGGCACAACATTTCTAGTATATTTTACACTTGTTTCTAGCTTATTTGTCTTGCAGATCTGGAAATTTCTTGTCTGTAATAGACAGGATGTGCAACAAAAGAGAGGTTTCAACCTTCAACCATCCAGGTGAGTTATTCAGTCACAAAACTTCTTCCATTTACTCTAATGCACTTATATTTCATTCATTTCTATTGTTTAGAGTAAATTTTATATAATTTCCAACAGCATTAAAGGCATGGATTTAAATCTATAAATTCTTGGGTGAATTTACCCAAGAGGGTTTAACTTGGCAAAGTGATTTGCAGCTTCCTAGAAATTAGTTTTTTTAGCCATTTTAGGTTGAAGGAAGGCCCTAAAAGCCTCAAAATTGACCCTCATACCTCTCCACCCCTAAATTTACAATTTGGAAATGCTTATGCACTTATAGGGCAGTTGTTGTGAGCCAAATAGGTTGATGTCCCTGCAATTTTATGCAGACTGTATAGTCTAACATTCATGACAGCAAGTTGTTTTGACTTATAACCCTGTAACTAGTAGCCCAAATCAAAAACTAATTGCATATTTGGATAGATTATTTTCTATAGACCAAAATCCACTGGTCACGTGCCATATCTTTTATGTTTTGGTACTACTAAAATCCAATGCTCAGTTTTCTGCTGCACGATAACATCTTTTACAGCTAAGCAGTTTCGAGAGATTAACATCTCCACTTCAAGTGACCCCATAGAAGGCACTAATCTTGTTTGGGATCATTTGGTATCATCTTAGAGGCTCCTCCATTGGCCATTTAGGAGGTTTTTGGGCTTAAACAGAGCCCCAACCCTGCGTGCGCCCATCCAACAGGTTGCCAAGACCTTAGCAACCTTGCTAATCGGAGCGGTAACAGGGCCTTTACTTATGTATGACATCACCTTGGAGCTTAACATGTGTACCCTTGGAGTGTAGCGTTTCACATCTGTCAGCCTACTTGTGGCTTTGTAGGTTGTTGGTAAGGAGGTTTAGGCCTACATATGTTCTGCTGGCCTCACTTACCTCTCAAATATATAGAGGAAGAAGAGAATCATTCCATCATTATCATTTTTGTTCATTATCTTTAGCAAGAGATGTAAGAGAAGCGCACTAGTCTTCCTCCCTCTTGTGCCTCTCCACTTGTACTTTGTCTCTCTTGCCTTGAAGTTGTTGTTTCTTGGAGCGTTTGGAGCATCTTGAATACTAGGGTTAGGGTTTCATCCCTTACAAACTTAGAGACTAGGGTTTTCAAATGAAACCTTAGGTTGTACTTGAAGAGAAAAATAAAATGAGACGTCTTTCCTTGGAGGATATGCTAGTGTGATGCTTGCTCATTGGAGCTCCTTGGTGTAAGCTAGGGTATTCATTTTTTTCCTTAGCTAAGGTTTTGGTGAGCTAGAAGATTGTACTAGCCTTGGGATTAGGCTATGGTATGTATATGAACTTCATCATTACATGTGTGTGTAAAGTTTTCTGCTATCCAAAATTGTCTCCATTGCAAATTTGATTTTCAACCACTTATTTCTTCATGGTTTTGTAATTTCCAGCCCTTGTATGTCTTGCTGATTTGACATAAGTTAAAGCTGAAACTATTAAGTGATTTAACATTAATATTGAAGAAGATAAGGCAGAATTGTTGCTATATTTACAGCTATCATAGGGTGAAATTTAGATCTGTTTTATGAATGATAAGATTTCCCTAGAGGGGTGAAACCATGGCTGCACTCGAATTGCTCCCGGAGTGCTCTCCAAGCAGGACCGAACCGAGAGCAACCCAAGAGTGCGCTCCTGAAATTTTCTCCTGCGGGGAGCGAATTTCGGGAGCACACTCCCACAAAAAAAATTCGCTCCCTGGATTTTTCACAAAAAGTTTGTCACAAAGATGTTCCAAACGCAAATTTTTTTCAAAAGAACAAGAGTTTTTTAGTAGGGCAGCCTAATATTCAAACCTATGGCCCTAGTATTGATATGCAATACATGGTAATGTTAAAGTAAACGTGACATTCTCCTTTATCTTTCATTTTCGTCTTTTTACTTAAATTTTTAACATTACCATGAAATGACTTGGGATGTTTGAGAGTGGTTTCGACCTCATTGGGTTGCATATGGAGAAAGTAGAATTTTAGATCTCACTCAAAATCCAACAAAATTATCAGTTTTTCAGGATTTCAAGATTGGGGGGATTGCAATGTTTCCATTGGATTTTGTCATGTACTAGGGTATGGGACTCGTATTTAATCAAGAGCACCAAACCCCCTATGTACCTTGATGTTAGTGGCATTGGTTGTTGAGCTCCTCTATCATGACACTACTAAAAATGCACCAATCACTTAAACAAAATCTTGACTTAACATGCTACATTTTTTCTATCTTATGTTAATTGCTCAGAGAGTGATATTAGTGACAAAGATCCCAAGATAGGCAATGATTTTGATGATATGTAGCTATCTGTTATAGCATGAATTTTTTGGATGTTCGAGACCATCTAGAGCCTATTTGTTGATGTATTTTTAGTTCAGAGATGGATTGCACTCGATGTTATTTTGGTTACATGTACCCTTACATGCTATATAAATGAGAACTTGTAACTTGTGGACATGGTTGATGAAGATCATCACTTCTAGATGATTAATGTTATACGGTTTAATCCGTGTTTTTATGCTTTTTATATCTAATTCATCATTCTACATGCTTTTGTTGGCATATATGCATCAAAATACATAAAATATATATTATATAAAAATTTGCTCTCGATTCACTCCCGACCCTCGAAATTTTGAAAATGTTGCTGCCCGCTCCCAAGTAACCTTGGGTGAAACTTGTTGGCACACATTTGGTGTTTTTTCTCTTGGATTAGCTTGTTAATTGGGCTTGTTAAGAGGTGAAATATTGTCCATTGTTGTTGTTGTTTTATTTATATTTCATAACAGCTCTAGGACTAAAAATTCTTAGGGTTGAGATCTAGGAAACCTCTAGAAAAGAGATGAAATTTTCTAAGTTGCATTAATTTCCATCATTCCAGGAATTTCTACATAGTATCAAAGCTTTTGGGACTGAAATCAATCTGGCTATAAAAAGGGAGTTGGTATTCAAGTAAATAATACCCAAGAGAGGTACTAAACTTGTTGAAGTTGTTTGGTTGGGATACCCTAGGTTGCTTGAGAGAAGCACTTGGACCCTAGAAAGGGTTTTCTAAATTTGTTTTATGAATGATAACATTTTCCTAGAGGGTTGAAATTATTGATTTCTATAGCATCGGATGTGCTCTAGCCTCAAGATTTGTAAAGAGGCTAAGACACATGCCATTCTCCAATACTCCAAAATAGTTTGTGAAAATTCCACCTAGAGTTGATTTAATTAAAATAATTAACTTTTTTAAATGGTTCCCTAAGTCTAAACTTAGGAAATCTGGTTAATTAAAGGGTATTAATTAAATCTGGTGCAAATCTTCTAGAAGAAGACAAGGATCAACTCCCAGTTAATCTTAGTCATTGATTATGTTTTAATCTTGGTTGTTGGTGCTCCAACGAGAGATTATAAGGAGTTCGATGGGCACTTGGAAAATACACTTGTGCAGTTTGATTTTGCTGGGAAGTTGATTTCCTGTGTAGCAACAGTGAGTTGCCGGAAATGATTCAGTAAAGTCGAAGCAATGAGAGAGGGGCAAGGATAGTAGACCGAAGGAGATTTTCCAATTTCGGGGAGTGCAAGGCAGAGAAGGCAGAGAGCGGCTCAGAGAGGCAGCGCAGTGCTTCAGAGGGAGTCCAAAATTCTACGAAGGAGCAGTCAAGAACTAGTGTCGGAAGTTGGGGTCTAAGACGGAAGGGCCAGAGGATCAAGTTTCCAGAACAAAAGAAGGAGGTGACGCAATCCCTAGAGGCTGTAACACAGATCTGCGTAGGCTGACGCAGAGGCAGCGTGGGGTTAGCCATCTAGAGCCCGGACCAGAGGAGGATCGCCAATAACAGTGTGAGATTTTTCTCACTGCCTCTTTGCTAGTTTATTCTCTGTATCGAATTGCTAGCTTGGCATCTAATGATTTGTACTCAGATGACCACTGGATAATAATAAAACCCTCAACTGTTGCACCGATTTTCCCACATTGGGTTTTTTCCGAGGACATTTATCCAAAAACAATAGTATAATTGTGTGTGTGTTTATTTCTCTCTAGTGCAATATTAAGTTTCCACAGTATTTTAATTTGTGTAGGCTACAGTGTATGTATTTCAATATTTGTCATAGAAAACTGCAAGTAATTTGTTCAAAGTAATTTAATAAATAGGAGAAATATCATCAATTTGCTGCAGTAGGAATCGAGTCACTGAATCTTCACATGGTATTAGAGCACAGATCGTAAGCAGAAGAGTTTAGAGCAGAAAGGAAGAAGGAGGTTCGAATTTCTGCTATGGCAGCAGTGCAAAAACACCAGAGGCAGCGCAGTCCTTGGGCCAAGGAGGTCGAGTTTTGAAGAAATATCGATTTCTCTGAGTGAGTCGACAGAGAAATTTGATTTTCCAGATCAAAGCTTTCTAGAGGCAGAAGGGAGCAACGTATTTTTCCTTGCAAAGCAGATCTTCAGCTGGGACACAGTTATTTTGCAGTAGTTGCTGGCAGAATAGCGTCAGAAGGAGAGAAGAACACACACTGAGGGAATTCCTTTCTCAGAGGACTTCTAGCCAAGAGGTTTGAATTTTCCCAGCAGAGCAGCATTAGTTGTGTGCGAGATTTCTCACTCCAAAAGGGAGTGCGAATAGCTGCGCAGAAGAGAAGAGGAAGCAGTTCAACTTTTTCAGGAGAGATGGCATCAGCTGGGTTGAGAGATCAAGATCGGTTGGACAGAGCCTACAACTATGTGAGCTGGAAGGCTAGGATTTCCTGCCTTCTAGATGAGCATGATCTCAAAACTTACGTCGATGGTGTGGTAGTTATACCCGTCGATGCAGATCCGCTCAAGAAGTACAAGAAGGAGATGGCAAGAGCTAAGAGGTTTATTCTCGATGGGGTTTGAGATCAAGTGGTATCCTACATAGCTGGTAAAGATACTACCCGATAGATGTGGGAGGCATTAGCTACGTTGTACAAAGGATCTTCCGAACAGCGGAAGATGTACCTTGAAGAGAAACTGAGATGCACGAGGATGCAGAAAGGGGAGCGTGTAGACCCCTTCCTTACTAGACTTCAAGATGTCCGAGATCCGCTGTCTTCAGTAGGATCAGCGCCATAGCCTACAGAGTTTGTACGATTAGCGCTAAATATAGTTTCTGAAGATTGGCAAGTTTTTGTCCAGAGTATCTTGGGCAGAGAAAAACTGCCATATTGGGAATGTGTGTGGGTTGATCTGCAGCAGGAGGATATGAGGCATGAACTGGTGAAGGCCACCATCAGTGGCAGCAACAGCAGTGGGATGAAGCAAGTGAAGGAAGAGGAGGACGTGGCCCTTGCATCAAAGGGGCAGCAAGAGCAGCGCAAAAGAAAGGACATTCTGAAGATCAAGTGCTCCAGGTGTGGTAAGCTAGGCCACTACAGCACTCAGTGTCCTCTCATAAAGAAGGGGAAAGAGGAGAAGCAAGATCAGCAGGCTGCATCCGCTATGATCGACAGGTTGTCCTCTAGATTGGAGGAAGAGTTTGCCATGATCGCCGAGATGCCTCCAGGGGTGAGGAGGGGTGATCTGGAGTTGTAGCCCTAGAGAGCTACAAGATGCGCAGGATTCTTGAGGAGGTCCATCTCATGAATCAGTACCTTGCTACGGGAGCCCAAGACATGCAGTAGCAAGATGGATCAGTGGCTGTTGGTTCAATCAGGTGCCAGAGTGACAGATGCAGTAGCTAGTAACAGGTCAGAGACTGAGCAGCGCAAAGCACAGTTGGCAGCAATGCAGTTGGCACAGTGCAGAGTCATGAGTAGCGTAGAGGCTTTAGTGATAGCGCAAAGGCTAGCAGCAGTCAGAACTCGGACGACAGATGCATCATATTGACCACAGTTGATTTAGTATTTTGGATGCTTTTTCGTTGCAGGTGTTGCAGCTACAACAGAAGCAGATGGAGAAGGTTGCAGTGCTGATGCAGTGTTGGCAACAATTCAATAGCAGCACGGATGTAGCAATCAAAGTTGTGCAGTGGTTGGTGGGCAACAGCAGCCAGACATCAGCAACCTAGCTAGAGATGGTGTAGAGACAGAGTGATGCTTCAGTGGGTTGCAGCACTAGAGCACATTCCTAGCTAAGAGGGAGTGTTGATTTCTGTAGCATCGGATGTTCTCTAGCCTCAAGCTTTTACAGAGAGGCTAAGACACATGGATTCTCCAATACCCATAAATCATTTGGGAAAATTCCACCTAGAGATGATTTAATTAAAATAATTAACTTTTTAAACGGTTCCTTAAGCCTAAACTTAGGAAATCTGATTAATTAAAGGGTATTGATTAAATCTGGTGTGAATCTTCTACAAGAAGACGAAGATCAACTCCCAGTTAATCTTAGTTGTTGATTATGTTTTAATCTTGGCAGTTGGTGCTCGAACGAGAGATTATACGGAGTTTAATGGGCACTTGGAGAATACACTTGTACAGTTCAATTTTGCTAGGAAGTCGATTTCTTGTGTAGCAAATGTAAGTTGACGGAAGTGATTCCGTAAAGTAGAAGCAGTGAGAGAAGGGCAGGGATAGTAGACCGGAGGAGAGTTTCCAATTCCGAGGAGTGCAAGGTGCTGTCGCGCAGATTGACACGACAACGCTCAGACCGGGGGCTGTCACTCTGATCCCCGATCCCTCCGTTTAAGCCTGTCTCCCGCGGCTAAGGGGGGTAGACCCTGTGAGATGATGAAAACCAACTGTCGACCAGTTGGTTGGGAGACACGAGACACGATAAGATAAGCACTAGATGAATTTGATTTTGTAGCAGACCAGTGCCTTGAGAGATTGTTATTAAAATGATTACTTGTTAAATGATATAGAAAAATAAATCGTGACCAGCAATCATTTGTCATCAGCTAAATCACATGACCAAAACGATATCCAGCAACTGAAAGCTTCGAAAAGATAAATCCTTAAAACAATCACGAGAATCGTAAATTATTAACCAGATATCAATTTCGTGTCTCGACTTGAAAAATTTAGATCTCAGCATGAAAGATAATAATTGAAGACAACTGAATCCGGCAAAAATAATTTTCCACGATGAATTTTTTATGGCTTTTCTCGACAAAAAATTTTAAGCGAAAAATCTAACTAAAAGAAAATTTTAAAAGACTAGGCTTAAAAAGAAAAAAAAAAAAAAAAAAAAAAAAAAAAAGATGATTTATTATTTATATTTTTTATTATAATTTTTTTTTTTTTTTGTGAATTTAAAACAAAAATCTAAATTTAATTAAAGCTAAAACTTCACTAAAAAAAAAATTTTAACTAAGTCTAAAACCTAAATTGAATCCTTTTTTATATTTTATTTTTCATAAAAAATAAAATAAAAATAAAAACAATCATAAAAAAAAATTCTTTTAAGCCTTAGTCTTTTAAAATTTTCTTTTAGTTTAGATTTTTTCGCTTTAAAATTTTTTGTCGAGAAAAGCCATAAAAAATTCATCGTGGAAAATTATTTTTGCCGGATTCAGTTGTCTTGAATTATTATCTTTCATGCTGAGATCTAAATTTTTCAAGTCGAGACATGAAAATAATAATAAAAAATCATAAAAAAAAAAATTTCTTTTTAAGCCTTAGTCTTTTAAAATTTTCTGTTAGTTTAGATTTTTTCGCTTTAAAATTTTTTGTCGAGAAAAGCCATAAAAAATTCATCGTGGAAAATTATTTTTGCCGGATTCAGTTGTCTTCAATTATTATCTTTCATGCTGAGATCTAAATTTTTCAAGTCGAGACACGAAATTGATATCTGGTTAATAATTTACGATTCTCGTGATTGTTTTAAGGATTTATCTTTTCGAAGCTTTCAGTTGCTGGATATCGTTTTGGTCATGTGATTTAGCTGATGACAAATGATTGCTGGTCACGATTTATTTTTCTATATCATTTAACAAGTAATCATTTTAATAACAATCTCTCAAGGCACTGGTCTGCTACAAAATCAAATTCATCTAGTGCTTATCTTATCGTGTCTCGTGTCTCCCAACCAACTAGTCGACAGTTGGTCTTCATCATCTCACAGGGTCTACCCCCCTTAGCTGCGGGAGACAGGCTTAAACGGAGGGATCGGGGATCAGAGTGACAGCCCCCGGTCTGAGTGTTGTCGTGTCAATCTGCGCGACAACACCTTGCACTCCTCGGAATTGGAAACTCTCCTCCAGTCTACTATCCCTGCCCTTCTCTCACTGCTTCGACTTTACGGAATCACTTCCGGCAACTTACATTTGCTACACAAGAAATCGACTTCCTAGCAAAATTGAACTGTACAAGTGTATTCTCCAAGTGCCCATTAAACTCTGTATAATCTCTCGTTCGAGCACCAACCGCCAAGATTAAAACATAATCAACAACTAAGATTAACTGGGAGTTGATCCTCGTCTTCTTGTAGAAGATTCACACCAGATTTAATTAATACCCTTTAATTAATCAAATTTCCTAAGTTTAGGCTTAAGGAACCGTTTAAAAAGTTTATTATTTTAATTAAATCATCTCTAGGTGGAATTTTCCCAAATGATTTATGGGTATTGGAGAATCCATGTGTCTTAGCCTCTCTGCAAAAGCTTGAGGCTAGAGAACATCCGGTCGCGCAGATTGACACGACAACGCTCAGACCGGGGGCTGTCACTCTGATCCCCGATCTGAGCGTTGTCGTGTCAATCTGCGCGACAACACAAGGCAAAGAGAGGTTCAGCGAGGCAGCGCAGTGCCACGCAGAGGCAGCACAGTGCTTCAAAGGGAGTCCAAAATTCTACTGAGGAGCAGTCGAGATCTAGTGTTGGAAGCCAGGGTGTGAGACCGGAGGGCCAGAGGATCAAGTTTCCAGCCTTCAGAAGATCAGAGGAGGTGACGCAGTCCCTAGAGGCTGCAACGCAGAGGCAACGTGGGGCTAGCCATCGAGAGCCCGGATCAGAGGAAGATCGCCAATGACAGTGTAAGATTTTTCTCGCTAACTCTTTGCCAGTTTAATCTTTGTATCAGATTGCTAGTTTGGGCATCTAATGATTTGTACTCAGAATACTACTGCATAATAATAAAACCCTCAATTGTTGCACCGGTTTTCCCACATTGGGTTATTTCCAAGGACGTTTGTCCAAAAACAACAATGTAATTGTGTGTATGTTTATTTCTCTCTAGTGCAGTATTTAGTTTCCACAGTATTTTATTTTGTGTAGGTTGCAGTGTATGTATTTCAATATTTGTCGTAGAAAACTACAAGTAATTTAACAAATAGGAGAAATATCATCAGTTTGTTGCAGTTGGAATTGGGTCACCGATTCTTCACAGAAACTTGTTGGCACACATTTGGTGTCATTTCTCTTGGATTACCTTGTTAGTTGGGGTTGTTAAGAGGTGAAATATTGTCCATTGTTGTTGTTGTTTTATATATATTTCATAAAAGCTCTGGGACTGAAAATTCATAGGGTTAAAAATCTAGGAGACCTCTAGAAAATAGAAGAAATTTTCTAAGTTGCATTAATTTCCGAAAATCTACGAATTTTTACATAGTATTAAAGTTTTTATGACTGAAATCAATTTGGCTATAAAAAGGGAATTGGTATTCAAGTAAAGAATACAGGAGAGAGGTATTAATCCTGTTGAAGTTGCTTGTGTGTGATACCCTAGGTTGCTTGAGAGAAGCACTTGGACCCTAGAAAGGGTTTTGTCTACTTCATACATTGTCGATTTCCACACTTGAGGATTGTTCAGGAAGTTTAAGATGATTATCAATCTTAAAGAGAGTGATAGGTTGGAAGGAGCTTCCAATTTTGTTCCATGAAAGTTGAGGCTTCAATTATTTATGGATGAAGTCGATCTTGGGAGCATGTTATGAAAGTGATTCCAAAACCTAGCAATGCACAGTTGGCCACTCAATTGAAGGAATAGGCCAAGGTTAAGAGCATCATTCTTCATTCCATGAAGGATCATTTCATCTCTCACACTGCAGAGAAGAAGACAAGTAAGGACATGTCTGGAGCTCTAGTTGAGTTGTTTCAAAACTCGTGTTTCTCAATAGATGCTCCTCAAAAAATAGTTTTCAACCATTCATAGGAGCAAGACAAATATTGTGGCAAGCTACATGAACAAGATCACTAAGTTGAGAGATTAGATGGCAACCATTAGGACAGGTGGGGGATCAAGAGTTGGTTTCCATTGCTTTGAATGGACCTATTCCTCTTTGCATGCCTTTTGTTCAAGGTGTTTGTGCTTGAGAGACTTTGTCGAAGCTTCGAAGCTTTGAAATAATCTTGTGCATGAAGAAATCGAGTTGCAACTTTATTTAGAACAACAAAGGGAGGTACATGATATTGGTCTCTTCAAAAAGAAAAAGAAGGTTACAAGAAGAAGGAAGGTACAAATATAAAGGACTTGAGTTAGGTGATTTTCAATGTCACAAATATGATACATTGTGCCAATCAATGTTCAGTGAAGAAGAAGGGAAAGGAAGCAAAACAGGTTATAATTGTGACTATTGTAGTTGTATAGGAGGATCCTTCTCAATTTGAGACTGCCTTTTCCATGACCTCTTGTTTTCCCTCTAACATTGTGTCTAGTGTTGGATATTATGTTGACAATGGAGCTTCAAGACATATGACATATGACAAGTCATATTTCAACAGGTTGGAAAAGCACGAGGGAGGTGTTGCACACTTTTTGTCAAAGTTCCAAGGAAGCAGATATGCCAAAAAATTTCAAGGGATCAGATCATCAGTCATCAGTTTATTGAGTCATTGTAAACCCATTCTACAAATTTATAATGTAAATGATGCTAGTAAGATCGTGTATATATGTAACAACCTAGGTAAGCCTACTATTTTGGCAAGACTTTTATCCTATGAGGTTTTTCGTCTCACTAACTCATCTATGTTTCTAAACACGGATGGTCGGCAAATTCAGTTCCTCCAACATCACCCCAAAGCTAGGGTGGAATTCTTCATCAAAGTCTTAGGTGAGTCTTAGTATTTTAGTGGAGTCTTATGTAAAAGTGATTTCAAAATAATTTAATCTAATTGACTAAATTATTTTATTACAAATCACTTGGCCTGCTAGATCATATTGTGTCCCAAAATTGCGTATGTAATTTGAGGGTCTATACCAAACGGGTGTTCCCCCTTTGAAGGTTGAATTGCAATTATCTTATGTAAAAAATATTTTAGTGCATGGTTCCTCATACTTAGACACCATGGCTAAAACATTAGAGAGTGGAAAAAATTATTAATCCACTCCAGTGTCAATTAATTAAATTTTCTAGCAAAAATAAATCAAAATCCTAAGCTATAAATTTAATTAATTAGAGTCAAAAATTTGAGTCTTAGAGAAATTAAATTCTCCAAGTGGAAAAAATCGTAGGTGTCAAAGAAATTAATTTTTGGAGGTCCCCCACCAAAAGAATATTGGAAATTTCAAGAAAAATTGGACCCTTGGATCTTGATGGTTAAGTCAAAGTCAATTTTTTGAGGAAAATGGCTCAAAATAATTAATTTCAAGCTAATAAAAAATGGGTTAATTGAGAAATCTAAAATTCCTCAAAAATAAATATTTTCAACAGTGGAGATTAAAAAATGATCAAATATTTTTCCACAACCGAGATTACTATAACGAATATCAAGCCAACTAGCTATTATTTTTCCACTTGGAGGATTTATCTATAAATTAGGAGTCATGTCGCTTTGGTGTACTTGCCTAGTGCGCACCCTCTGCACACATCATCTCATTCGGTACTCAACTCTGGAACTCCTGTTACTGTTCTTCCGAGAATTCTTAGAGCCCCATGGTGTAAGTGTCCCATCCTCCTGTGCCATAGTTCATTAAAATCTTTTTCCCTATTGCTGCCTATCAGTGCCATTGGAGATTCTAGCTGTAATTTATACAGCCTATTATTTCTGACTCCAATTTGGGACTTCTTTCTCCAACTTGGGTGTTTGACATATACTTTCTCCTTAATTAAGAAAACATCATAGCCCTTGTTTTGAAGCTAAGATACAGAGAGTAAGTTCATCCCCAATCCTGGCACATGCAGCGCATTGGTTGCTCGAAGTCGATCCCCTGCTTTTGTTTGAAAGACTACAGTACCTCTTCCTACGGGGGTACATTTTGACTTGTTTCCCATGGTGATCTGGAAGTTCATCCTTTCTTCCTGATAATTTGAAAAACATTTTCGTATTCCTGTCATATGCCAAGAAGCTCCACTATCTATATACGAAACCTCAGAGGAGGCAGAACTCGCTAGGCAAGTGATTTCTTCTTCCAATCTGGAAGCTAACATAGAATAATCATGATCCATGTTCTTCATGCTCTTTTCTTTCTCTGGAGATATGTGTGAGTCCCTCTGAGTTGATGCCTCGGCATCATGCTCCTGACTCATAGCAGATTCTTTAATCCTGTTGCCTGATCTCTGCTCTGATACCATGTGAAAATTCTAACACGAAATTCTACTACAATAACTGATTTAGTTCTCCTACTTATTTTCCACAATAAGTTATTTACAAAACCCTTCAAGAAACATTAAAATAAATTCTACTGCAGTTATCACATAATAGCATAGAGAAAAATAACAGTGATATACAAGCACAAGAATCAATCACATCAACGCAGTTGTTTTTGGACAATTGTCCCCGGAAAATCCCAATGCGGGAAAACCGGTGCAACAGATGAGGGTTTATTTATTAATCTTCAACAACAATCTCTTTACACAGAAAGATTCTAGAGAATACTGAGACACTTCTGAGAGAAAACACCTAAGACAATTGTTCTCCTCCTCGTGGAGAAGTTCTGACACCCTGGAGACCCTCTACCCTTCTTTGTGTCACTTCTGCATCAGCGTGCATGAGGACTGCGTCTCCAGCTGCGTTGTCTCACTGATCTTCCCTCTGCGCTGTCTCTCAGACCCTCTGCGTCACCTCTTCCTCAGTCTCTGACTGATGCTATTACCCTCCTCTTCCTTCACCCTACTACTCTCCCTCTGAAATCGAACTTATTCTCCTTGAGAATCGATTTCCCTCGGGTTACTGAGTATTTGCCCGGTGTGTCTCCAAATGACTCTCAAGTCTTCTCTTATACTTTTCATGTTGATGAATCAACAACCGAGATTAAGTCTTTAATCAATGGCTAAGATTAAAACAGATTTGATCCTCGTCTCTTAGAAACTTCTCACCCATATCTTTATTAATACCCATTAATATTTTTATTTTCCTAAGTTTAGACTTAGGAACCCCATTAAAAATTTAATATCTCATCATCCGGCTAGAATTTCTCCAAACGATTTCTAGGTCTTCGAGATCTCATGAAAATTAGCTCCTCCACAAAATTTCGGAGCTAGATCACATTCGATGCTACCCAAAATCTACAGATCCATGCTAGGGCACCATCTTGAATTCACAAAACTCCTCAAGGCCGCAGCCATAGTTACCGATTTTGCTTCATGCAAGGTTACAGGCACAAAACCCTAAGTCCGAGATTCTTGAAGCAAGCTCTGAATAAACATTTAGAACTCCTCACAGTCGCAATAGAACCTCAGAAGCTTTCTTTTTAATTTTGTGTCTTCATTCACACATATGAAAGAGAGCATAGCCTCTTTTTATAATGGCAATAGAAATTTCTAGGAGGGCAAGCCGACATATTTTAGGAAAATAAAAAATAAATTCAAAATTTTACGTTGAGCCCAAAATTTGGGCCCACCACCATTTACTGAAATTTTTATTTTCCTTTTGACTTTAGACTTCCCTTATTCACCTTTTAATAAATTTGAAACCTCCGATGTTTCAAGATTTTAATTTATCCTCAACAATAATAAAATGTCCTCCACATGAAATTAACAAATACTAGATCACCACATCATCACACAGTTGATACTGCCATATTATCACACCTCAACTGAATGTTGCCACATCAGCAACCATTTCCACCTCAGCTACCCTCTGGGGTTTTTGGACCAAAGTTGGGGCTTGCATCTTTGATTGGGCACATATCTCACAAACTATGAGGGCCCATGGGACGCCCCACATACTACCGAAATCAACATGACTTGTAAAATCTAATGACAAGGGTCTCCAACACAATGTCAACAATCTATTGCTCCAAAAATGTTTAAATTGGCAACTAGGGCCAAACTCCACATGGGTCATCTTATTTATGACCGTTGATATTTTTCTTGGATTCCTCTCTCCGAGAGGTGTAGGATTGATCTAAAGATCATCCGATTCTGACATGTACAAATGAAGTTATGAATTTATTTTGATTATGGTCAAATTGTCAAGGTCAGCCAGCAAACTTATGTAGGCTCAAAAGCCCAATAGTCACGTCTATTCATCCTTAGCATTGCATATAAATAGAAGGTGACTTAGACTCATTTGGATACAGTGATCTTCACACTTCTCTCTCACTCTCTCCTCATTGATTGGGTATGGATTTTTGGGCCTCTCTCGCTCTCCACACGTCTGAAATTTCAGGAGGCCAAAATTTCAAGAGACCGAATTTCTGAATAGTTTGACCAAGCATTGACTAGCATGCATTGACCTCCTTTGACTGCATTTTTGTGAGCGCTATCTTTGTTTGGGTAGGAAGCATTTCTGGGCACAGAAATCGAGGCTAAACGTTGACTGTTGACCAGCGTTGACGGCAGCTAGGGCTAACCACAAGTGGGTTCTTTGACCAAACTTTGACTGGGTTGAATTTCACTGTTCTGAGGGTTGTTTTATCTTGTTGAATAAAGGTCGAAGTTGACTAAAGTTGACCAATTTGCTGAGGGTCAAATTTGCCCTGTTGACCAGCGTTGACTTTTTTGGTGAGGGCTCTTTTGATGCTGTTATAAATTATCAGATTTGTAAATTGTACTATCTCTCTCTGTTGAACTAATGAAGACTAAAAGAAGATTTGATCAGGGGTTTCCCCACATTGGGGTTTGTCCCTGGCTGGTACCACATCTTGTGTCCTCTTGTCTTGGCTTGTCTTCTACTGTTTAAGTTTATGTTCTATCTACATTTTACTATCATGTTGATGTGATTGCTAATCTGAATATTGATACTGGGCTAAATAAAGAAATTGAAGTAAAATTGCTCTAAAGCATAGAACATACCATTCTTGCCTAAGATTAACATGGTATCAGAGCAGAGGTGAAGACAAAGCCCAAGCAAGAGTGAAAGAGCAATCACCAAAGACGGTTGGACAAGGACAAAAGGTTCAATGGGTTCTTCATGCTACTTCCCAGTTGAAGACAAGCTCCATGATAAATCTGACTATCATGGATGGAAGATGTCTCTTGATTTGACCTTCGAAGAAAAAGAAGTGATGGACTATGTGCAGGGTAAAATCCCTGAACCTCCTTCAAATGCACGGCTACTGCGAAGGCCAAGTACAATAGGGCTGAAGTCAAAGCAAAGAAGATTATCAAGGATTCCATTGACAAGCATCTGGTGGCCTACATCTCCGAAATGAAGACCTCCAAGGAGATCTACGGCAGGTTGGTCAACATGTTCAAGGTTAGTAATGCTAATGAAATTCTATTTCTCAAGAATAAGTTGAAGGATATTAAGAAGGGCAAGGACGAGGATATCCAATTCTATTTCTTGATGATTACTGAGATCAAGAATGACCTACTCTCGATTGGAGAAGTCATTCATGATAGGGAACTTACTCTCACCACCCTTGGAGGACTCCCACCTGAGTGATATGTATTTAGAACCACCGTCCTCAACAATGATCGAATTCCAGGGTTTGTAGAATTGATGTTGAAATGCATTCAAGAAGAAACAAGAATGGTGGAGCAATAAATGCCTTCTAATAGAAGAAACCCCACTTCATTCTCCGCTCATGCCAAAAAGAGAAATAATGCAGGGTCTAAAGGTCATTTCCATGGAAATCCTAGAACTAAGGGAGGAAAAAAGGGCGGTTGCTTTGTTTGCAATAAGTTTGGCCACTATGCAAGGGAGTGTCCAAATAGAAGGGATACATCGCATGATGATGACCACAATCAGTCCAGGGACAACTTCAATGGCAATGATGAAAGGAATGGCAGGTCCAATGGCAAAGGAAAAAAGAATGTGGGACATCAAGGAAATAGTCAACCCTCCAAGAAATCAAGGAACTCTAAGTATGAAGAATCAAATGTCATTAACAATAAGCAAAAAAGAGTACTATCTTATATTGGCCCTCTCCACTGCCTCTCCTCCAGACACTTTAGGAAATTCGCTGATTGATAGTGGTGCCTCAAGGCACTTCACCGGATACAAGGAAGCCCTCTCTAGTCTAATAGAAAAGGAGACAAACTTGGAGATCATCCTTGGAGACAATGCCACCTATCCCATGAAGGGAGTAGGGAATGTTACCCTTCAATTGAATCAAGGTAACGTTATTCATTTGCAAGAAGTATTACATGTACCTAATGTCAAGAAAAACCTGGTGTCCATTTCAGCCATGGAGGACAAAGGATTCAAGGTGGCATTCATCGATGGAAAAGTACGTGTTTGGAAAAGAAATTTTAAAGATGCTTTTACTCTTGGGTTCAGGGTTGACACTTTGTATCAAGTTGGAGGAAGTCCATTGGGAGCCATGTCTTGCGACACATCTCTACAATCTGAACTATGGCACCGGAGGTTTGCCCATCTTGATTATAAGGCCCTACCCGATGTGAGACAGATGGTGACAGGTATGCCCGAGTTCAAAGTAGAGCATGAACGTGTATGTCCGAGATGTGTCGAAGGAAAACTTACAAGGGGACCATTCCCCTCAAGTAATAGCAAGACCACAAATATATTGCAATTGATCCACTCCGACATATCTGGTATGATGCCCGTAAACTCTTTGGGAGATCTACTTCTTGAAGAAGAAGGATGAAGTGTTCACTTGGTTCCGACACTTCAAAGCCTTGATCGAAAACCAATCCGAGAAGAAAATCAAGATATTGAGGACTGATAATGCGACCGAGTACGAATCCAATGAATTCCAAGATTATTGCAGAGCAGTTGGCATTAAGAGGGAGCCTACAAGGCCATACACTCCTGAGCATAACAGTGTGACTGAAAGGAAGAATCACTCTAGTGTAGACGCAGTTTGTGCCATGCTTCATGATCAAGGTCTTCCGAAGTTCCTATGGGTTGAAGCTGCAAATACCGCCGTGTATGTTCAAAACCGATGCCCTCATCAAGCATTGGACTCCAAGACTCTCAAAGAAATGTTCACTGGTAAGAAACCCGATGTCTCTCATTTTAGAAATTTTGGAAGTCCCTTATATTTTCATGTGCCGAAAGAGAAAAGAAGCAATTTGGGTGCATCTGGGAAGAAAGGAATCTTTGTGGGCTATAGTGAAAATTCTAAGGGATATAGAATTTATGTGGTTGGTCAAAAGGAAGTTGAGATAAGTCATAATGTCACCTTCGACAAAGATATGGCCCTTAGGAAGATCAACAACCTTCCTATCCTAAGGAAGGACAAAGAAGTTGACACCAGAAATCAAGGTACAAAAGAAGACGAAACAATGCCTAATATTGATGAACCTATGGATCCTATTGATCCTCCGCCTCATAAGCCCTCCTCCTCCAAAAGGAGACTCTCGAATATGACGAGATACACATTGCACAAAGGGGGACTTTCCGTGAAAGAAAGAAGCCAAACAGGTATCAAGGATATTTGACCGCCATGAGCACTATCATTCAAAATGAGCCTTCATCATTCAAAGAAGACATGAAGCATCAAGTACGGAAGGATGCTATGAATGAAGAATACGAACCAATTATGAAGAATGATGTTTGGGATGTGGTCCCTATTGAAGTTTCTAATTTTACTTAGTTAGAAACCCTCCATGCACTTTATCTGATTTATTCCTACCTACTTGTTATTTTCCTTAACAAGTTATTTATAATGTAAATACTGAAAATAAACACTAGTGCATGCTCAACATATTACAAATCAACAACTAAAAGAAACAGAAACACGCCATATGACACCATTATTTTTGGACTAATGTCCCCAGAAAACCCAATGTGGGAAAACCTGTGCAGCTATCTGAGGGTTTTCTTATTAAGCAATATCATAGTACAATCTGGGTGCCGAAACTAGCCTACCCAACAGAGAATTTCCTTGGCAGTAATACCTCTCCGTTTCTGACAAATCCCTTGGCTGAAACCCCGGATAATCCTTCTAGCAACTACTCAGCACCAATCTGCCCCAGAAACCCCAACGTCTGCCTCTCTAGACTGCGTCAACCCCTCTCTGCCTCACGCTAGCCCTGCATCACCCCGGATGGGTCTGCATCAGCACTGGGAGGCCCTACGTTAGCCCTCTGGCCCTTTGTGTCAACAACACTAGCCTCTCTAAGGCTCTGCGCAGCTCCCCACTACCTCTGTGTGGCCCTGCGTGAGTCCTGGCTGGCTCTGCGTCACTCTCCTTGGCTAATGCGTTGCTCTCCCAGCACTATCTCTGCCTCTTTGTCTCTCTGTACTCAAATGCCCCTCAGTTGCATCTCCCAATCACTAATTCTATCTCTCTTAGCAAACCCCACTCTAGAGAATGGAATAACTGATCACTCTAGTGTGTTCTCCGAGTGACCCTCAAGCCTCCTCTTATACTTTTCCTATTGACATATCAACGACCGAGATTAAGTCCCTAATCAACGGTTAAAATTTGATCTAGCTTGATCCATGTCTTTTGGACCATTCTAACACAGATTCATATTAATACACATTAATATTTTATTTTCCCTAAGTTTAGACTTAGGGACTCCATTAAAAATATTAATTATTTTAATATCTCCTTATTTGTTTAGAATCTGCCCAAACCCTTTCTGGGTATTAGAGATCTCATGTGCCCCAACTTCTCCACCAAATTTCGTGGTTAGAGCACATCCGATGCTACCCCAAATCAACACTCCCTCTCAGCAAGGATTGTGCTCTAATAATACTCCTCACTGAGTATTACTCTGATCATCCGGCATCAGTACCTGTGCTGATGCTAGGCCTTCCTGCCCAACATCCTCTGCATTGTTGCCTCCTGTACTGCTTCCCATCGTTCTGCCACTGCCACTGCTGCATCTGTACGACAGCTCCCTCTGCATCCCATGCTGCTGTTGGTCCTTTCTCCCAGCACTGCATCCGCACTGCACCTCCTCTCATCATGCTGCCCACTACTGCACTACAACTCAGTGACTGAGAAGTAAGTAATTGATCTCCCAACTGACCTCCCTGTTGGGCTAGAAACACCTTTTGATGTTGAAGCTCACTCTGTTGCTGACAAGTGCTCCCTCTCTGACCTCTGCGCTACTGCAACAACTCCTTGCATCTCACACTGTTGCACACTTCTTTGTGCCTTCCTGCAATAGTGCAAAACTCTTGTGCCTCTCACATTGTTGCAGTCTGCTAGCTATGCGTTGTCTCGGGACTCCTGCACTGTAGCTCTCTCTGCTGCTCCATCCGCATCTGTCTCTACCCACTCAGCCAATCCTGCTACTCCGCGTCAGGGCTCCCGTAGCAAGGTCTAATCCAAGAGGCTGGGTACCTCGAGGATCCTGCCCCTCATTGTCTGTAGTCCACCTGACTACAGCTCGATGTCTCCCCACTTCCGCTCAAGTAGTGCGTGTGCACTCATGGCACAGTCATCGTCTGTCAAAACTCCCTTCTCTACCCGTGCTGGCGCTGCCTTAGTCTCGGAAGACTCTCCCTTACTCCTCTTCCTTGGACACTGGGTCGCATAATGACCCAGCTCCCCACAGTGGAAGCACTTGAACTTGGAGAGATCTTTCTTCTTCCGCTTCTCCTGCTTTCCCTCAGATGCTAGGGCCATGTCTTCCTCCTCCTGCTTGACTTTGATCCCCTTGTTGCTGCTACCCATCTTCGATTGCCCTCTAATCTCTTCTTGGCAAAGAGCTGCCCACATCTCGTCTCGAGGTGGAATTGTCCCTCTGCCCAGTATACTCTGAACAAATATTTCCCAGTATTCTGAGACAGCATTCAAGGTTGTCCTCACCATCAGCTCCTGAACCGGTGTCGCCCCTATAGCAGTCAACTGATCTTGGGTCTCATTCAGTCCTCCGAGGAAGGTGTCAATCGGTTCTCCCTTCTTCATTTGATACGACCTCAACTGATTCTTAAGCAACATTCTTCTCTGCACAGAAGTATGTTGGTACAACTTCTTGAGAACCTCCCACATCTCAAATGTTGTTTCCTTCTCGGCTATATGTGGTACTACATGATCCTTGACCCCGTCAAGGATAATGCTCTTGGCCCTCGCCATCACCTCCTCGTACCTGCCATTATCATTGGGGTCAACTGGGATAGCTATGCCTATTACATTCAAGGCAAAGTTCTTGACACGATTCCTATCAAGTACGAATAAAATTCTAGCCTTCTAGATTGCGAAGTTTGACGCTCTGTCTAGTCTATCCTAGTCTCTTACTCTGTGTAGTGCCATGATGCTACTCTACTTCCCTTCTGGAAGTTCTCTATTCGACTCCTCTGAGTCTCTACTTCCCGTCTGGAAGTTCTCTTCTGGACTCCCTCTGAGTCCTGATTTCCCTCCTAGAAATCCTTCTACCGCTGTCGAGATGACCCCTACTCTATTCGTCTTCTGCAACCGCACCACTGATCCAGGTTCCTCAGCTAGAAACCCTCGGCAGCAACTCCTCTGGCCTTGCTTTGTCAGGTACTGTTTTGACTACAGTACCTCACCAACTCCACTCTGCAATATTTCCACAGCCTTCTAAACCCTAGCAACCTGAAGGTGAGAGCTCCTAGGCTCTGTGCAATCCCGGCACCGCAACCCAACCTCCTCAGCCAATTGCGTCAGCCCTCCCAGCTACTGCATGGCTCTGTGTGAGGCTTTTCTTGCCTTCCTTCGCCTCTGCACTACCTCTTCCCGGCTCACCCTTTATGACGCAAACACTGCATCACCCTTCCTTGTTGCTGCTATGCTAGAAACAACTTCTATCCCCTCGGGACAGTTGTTTTATGCTATTCTTGCTCCGCTCGGCTGATGTCCTTTAGTGCTCCTATGATCTGCAATCACGCTTTGATACCATGTTGAAGTTTCTAATTTTACTTAGTTAGAAACCCTCCATGCACTTTATCCGATTTATTCCTACCTACTTGTTATTTTCCTTAACAAGTTATTTATAATGTAAATACTGAAAATAAACACTAGTGCATGCTCAACATATTACAAATCAGCAACTAAAAGAAACAGAAACAAACACGCCATATGACACCATTATATTTGGACTAATGTCCCTGGAAAAACCCAATGTGGGAAAACTAGTGCAACTATCTGAGGGTTTTCTTATTAAGCAATATCAAAGTACAATCTGGGAGCCGAAACTAGCCTACCCAACAGAGAATTTCCTTGGTAGTAATACCTCTCTATTTCTGACAAATCTCCTGGTTGAAACCCTGGATAATCCTTCTGACAGCTACTTAGCACCAATCTGCCCCAGAAACCCCAGCGTCAGCCTCTCTCTGCACTGTATCAGGCCCTCTCTGCCTCACGCTGGCCCTGTGTCACCCCGGATGGGTCTACGTCAACCCTAGGAGGCCCTGCGTCAGCCCTCTAGCCATCTGCGTCAGCAACGCTGGCCTCTCTAAGGCTCTGCACAGCTCCCGACTGCCTCTGTGTGGCCCTACATGAGTCCTGGCTGACTCTGCATCACTCTCCTTGGCTATTGCGCTGCTCTCCCAGCACTATCTCTGCCTCTCTATCTCTCTGTACTCAAATGCCCCTCAGCTACATCTCTTGATCACTAATTCTATCTTAGCAAACCCCGCTCTAGAGAATAGAATGACTGATCACTCTAGTGTGTTCTCCAAGTGACCCTCAAGCCTCCTCTTATACTTTTCCTGTTAACATATCAACGGTGAGATTAAGTCCCTAATCAAAGACTAAGATTAGATCTGGATTGATCCATGTCTTTTGGACCATTTTAACACAAATTCATATTAATACACGTTAATATTTTATTTTCCTTAAGTTTAGACTTAGGGACTCCGTTAAAAATATTAATTATTTTAATATCTCCTTATCTATTTAGAATCTGCCCAAACCCTTTCTAGGTATTGGAGATCTCATGTACCCCAACCTCTCCACCAAATTTCGTGGCTAGAGCACATCCGATGCTACCCCAAATAAACAGTCCCTAGACCCCAAGGCAAATCGGTTGTCACCTCTAAGTGGCTCTACAAAATCAAGCATGGAGCTAATGGAAGTGCAGACCCTCTCATTCACAAATGTAAGAGGGAGTTGGCTTCTAAATTTGAGATGGACCTAAGACCGAAGCACTATTTCCTAGGGTTGGAGGTCTGGCAAAAGCCAGGGGAAATTTTCCTCTCAAGGAAAATATGTTGTGAAGATATTGGAAAGATTTGGGATGGTGGGCTGCAAGCCTGTGACTACTCCGATGGAACTTAACTTTAAGAAGTTATGTGGTAGTGCTGCTGGATCTTTGGAGCTAAAGTTGTGGCTTATCTTCTCAAATTTGGAGCAGTCCTATCTCATCTTTTTGTAGAAATATTAACCTTCTTTTGTTGGACATAAATTGTTGTAGACCTTGACTGGAAATACTGAAAAAGTATTTAAGGCATATTAAGGTCTTGTTGGAACATCTTTTGAAGTATTTTTGACTTGATTATCTTTGGATCAGTGGGACATTTTGTGGATGTCCTTTTGAGCCATACTTCGGCCACTCAAAGCAAACTTAGACCAGGTCTTTGACATACTTCCTGAGCAGATTTGTGAGGTTATTTGTGAGCATATTGAAGCATATTTTCAGTGACATTATCTGCATTCTTGAAGTATCTTAAAAGACACCTTTATTGGGGCAGTCCAGAGAAGATTTGGTATGCAGACCTATTGATTAGGAAGCAATTTTTGAAGCCGTACTTGAGACAGACTTGTATCTTGACTTGAGCGATTGAAGACTTGTTTTTGGAGTATATCTTGAAGACTTGTTGAAATCATCTTTGAAAGAATTAATGGAGCTCTACCATAGCATTTTTTAAGGACCTTGTAAGAATAATGTGCAGATCTATTAAGGTCCCTTTGTAGCATTGCCTTGAAGACTTCCTGAAGCAGGTCTTGAAGAGGTTTTTGGAGTAGCCCTAGAGTAGGAAATCTTGAAGACTTTAGACTTTTTAAACAACTTGTTGGACACCATTTTGAATATCAGATTTGGAGCATCTTATTGAAGACAAATGGAAACATAAAAAAAGCTAATCTTGAAGCATTCTTGGAGACATTGGTTGACCTCATGATGCATTGTTAAGGCTGTCATGGAGTAACATTGGAGAAGATTATTTGGGTATAACGAAGAGTCTTGGAGACACTTATTATGGTTGCTAAAGTTGTCATTGATGAAAGAAGGATTCTTGAAGATTTATTGAGAACGGTATTGAAGATTGTCAAGGCTTGTTGTTGAAAGTATTGAGGAAGCCTTGAAGAACCATTGTACTTGTCTTGAAGAGTCGAAGCAGAGGGTTGGAGCCCTAGAGGATAGGAGTCCTCAAGAAGATCAGGTTGGACCCTATGCTAGTGAAGAGGGTTGGAGCCCTCGAGATTGGAGCCTCATTAAGACAAGGTTGAAGCCTTGTGAAAGATTGGGTTGGAGCCCCAGAGGTTGGAGCCTCATAAAGACCAAGTTGGAGCTTGGCACCATACAGGTCGAAGCCTAGTTGATTGAAGATTGGAGTTTTTATCTAGGGTTGGAGCCCTAAACATTATTGTACTTGATTCATTGTGAAGAGGATTGGTGTCCTCGTTATTTCTGATTAATAAAATTATTTATTCTATATTGTTCATTTTGTGTTCTGTCTATAAGTGATCTTAACTGGTTTAAAAATAACAATTGTAAAAAAAATACTGATTCACCCCTCCCCCCTCTCAGTATTTCCAACAGTAAGAACATTTTAGTTCCTACATTATGGCTTCAAAGATAGCAATAGAATGCACCTTCCTGTCATATACAAGGATTTGAATAGATCAAGATCTCAACAAGTCACAACCTGCTTCAATCAACATGAAGTTGATGAATTAATCCTGTGAACAAATATTGGAATAACAAAATATTCATTATAATTGAAGGATCAGCTCCAAGCTAAGACACATGGCGAAGATGTGGCAACGGTGGCAGAAGTGGTACAACCCTCTTATGAATTTGAAACAAAAGGAGGGCCAGCCATCAAATACTGTACAAAATTACTCTTCAACCTCAAAACAGACGAAACAGGCAGGCACCTCCTACGGTTGGCAGGAAATAAAGAACAAATCTTTAAAACCTTCATATAAAATGAAGAAACCAGCATGTGAATCCAAAGCCACTGACCTAAACTCTTTTCAAACACATGCCAAGTCCAACACAAAATCTTTTCAATCTGAAGAGGCTTTTGTAATCCCTGCTGCTAGAAAAGAAAATGGAAGGTTTTAGCTAGAGTGAACTGCCATAGTAGCAGTTTAGCCTAAAATTTTAAAGTGTGTAGCGTGCTTACTTGCAAAGCTTCACTCGATAGACCACCCTTCCAATCCAAGACATTCTCCTAGCTTTCCCAATAAAAAGAAGATGAGCAGACCCTAATCCTTCTGCTTGGGAAAAACTATCAACAATACAAGTACCCCAATCTCCTTTTAATTCAAAGGTTATGAACAAAAGCAAGAAATGCAAGACACTAGTTGCCAAAGGGAAGATTGACCAACCTTGGGCACCAAAACGTTGGAGTCAAAAACCATGAACTTGTTAGGATATTCCGACACATAGGAAATAGTTGAACTTGTTAGAATATTCCGACACATAGGAAATAGTTAAGTATAACTTGGTCTAGTGTAGAGTTAGATAAAGTGTGTTTCTTTACTATGTACTTTTGTAACTTACAATCCGACAGTCACGATATGTAGTGATCCAACGGTTCATTCTCTCCTTGGTATTACCAACACTTGATCCATGGCTTAACACCTAATTGGTCCATGATCTCTATTTAAAGAGTATGGAGGGTCATTTGTAGAGTAACCGTTCATGAGAGGAGCTTATGTAAATTTTCATTCTCTTATTAATAAATTGCCTGAAGAGGCCGCTTTGGCTCAGGCCGTGGACTATTTCCCTCTTTGAGGGTTTTAACCACGTTAACAGTACTGGTGTATTGATCTGTGATCTGTTTGTGAGCAGTGTCCTTTGGTGTTCTGTCTGAGGAACTTACCCTGTAAATTCCTACATGGTATCAGAGCTATTTGAGGGCCGCATCCGTTGGTGATCCAAATCTTAAATCGGTAGAATTGCATCCGACTGTTGTTTCCTAGATCTACTGTTTCTGACTGCTTTCAAGCCGAGTGGACTGCTCTATTGTGTTAGGAGCAACTGTTCCAGTGAGGAACCCCTTTCGTTTCACGCGAAAAGGTTTCTGGTAGCCCTAGCTACGTAATTTTTAAGATCTGGAGGTATACAGTGTTTATTTGCAGTTTTTAGTTATTTTCTCTCTGTTTATTTCAGTTTTTTTAGCTCTTTGTTTTTTTATTACCGGATCTATACCTTTCATTTTTGTGTATGCTCTTTGCCTCGCGACTCTGTGCGATCTGGGCAAATCAGAAACAGAGAGGAAGGATTTTTCTCATGCATATGCTCTTTTCCGCCGCGCCTTAATGTGATCTCGGAAAATCAGAAACATTGAGGAACATATATAGTTTCCGGCTAAAGCTAACTTCAAGCCATAAGGTTTGTTTTTTTTCTTGTATGTCTGTGTTGGGTTTTGTGTTTTTTGTTTTGTAGGGAAGAAAATAGTTTTCTCAAGTAAGCACGTAGCCCAAAGCTTCAATGACTTAAACAAATACACCAAAAACAAAACAAAAAACCTTCCTCTTTTCCAAAAATTGCTAACCTTTTAATCTAGCTCACTTGGTCCAAAGCTATTTTATGAGAATAGAGGTCTTGAGTTCAAGTCTTTCTTGGTCCAAACATTATCATTCATTTCCGCACATTCCTGCACTTCGTCGGCATCTTCAACAACTTTTCTTCAAAAAGCCATAACTTCTTCATCCGAAAGCCGTTTTCAGAGCCCTTTTTTTTTAATCAGCCTATTTTTTCGAGATCTTTCCGAACACTTATTTTCAGCATATACAGCTTCAATTTCTATTAAAAATGGAAATTCCATGCCAAGTTATTCTTGACAACGCCAACTACTTCCAATGGTGGTCCTACATTGTGGATTTACTTAGAAGTAAAGGTCTCTACCGAATAGCCTCATGCCAAGAAACCAAACTGAAAGATGAAGATAAGGCAGCCAAATGGGAAAATAGGCAAGATCAAGCACGTGGGTTGATAGGGATGTCTATTTCTCCAAACCTTAGATTCCATATCGCAGAACTTGATACTCTTGATGAAGCAATGAATTATGAAACAGATCACTAAAGTTTTTGGAATTAAAAATGAACTTAGAGCCCATCAACTCGAAAATGAATTGTTTACATTGGACCCCAATAATTTTCCTTCCATTGAAGATTTTCTATCCAAGTTCAAGACCCTTACACTTCTCTTGGAAGGTGTTAAGGTTAAGAAAGAAGATGGTAACCTTATCTATTCCATTTTTACTAAGTTGGGACCAGCCTACTCTGTGTTTGTTTCCACCTTCCATTCTACAAGAGAAGCCTTCATTTCTCAAGGACAAGCCTACAAGTCTCCTTCCTTTGATTCCTTTTGTGATTCTTTAATAAGAGAACAAAAAAAACTCTTACACCTTGGTCTTCTTAATCTTGGAAACTCCTCTAAGAAAGCCTTAGCCGCCCAGCAGTAACCAAATTCAAAGAATCCTAAGAAGTCGTATTCTAAAAAGAATGGTCCTAAACCAAACAAGGGTCCTAAGCAATTTTAGCCTCAAAATGAAAAATCATTTCAACAAAATGATAAGGCAAATAAAAACAAAGGGAAGAAAACTGATAGACATTGCCACTTTTGAAATCGAGATGGCCACTTAGAATCCAAATGCTTTAAGAAGATGGAAGCCTTGGAAGCAACAATGAAGAAGCATAACATCCATTTGGAGCACTCTTCAACTTCAACTTTTTCTTGAGGAATAACACTTTCTGGATGTGGTTGTCAAACATCTTGGTCTGGATATGCAGTAAATGTATCTTCTTCTTCTAATTCTCATGAGTCGCTCATTGATTCTGGAGCTTCTTATCACATGGCCAAAAACAAAGCCATATTTTCTTCTTTAAATGATTGTAACACCAAAAATATATATGTTGGTGATGATAGATCTCTTAGTGTTGTAGGGACTGAAATTGTTCATATAGACAATGATCAATTTAATGATGTATTATGTGTTCCAACCTTATTCTGCAACCTTCTATTTGTATATCAGATAACTCATTCAGGTGAAGGTAAAATCATTGAATTTTCACCTCATGATGTTGTAATTAAGGACCTAAGAGATCCTAGACAGATTTTAGCCACTGCATTGCTGATGATTCTACAAGGCTGTATAAGTTTAACAACTTTGGGTCATCAAATCTTCCCTCGATATTTGTTGCTCATAATGATGAAGTAAGCAAACTTTGGCATAAGCGATTTGGTCACTTAAATTATCGCTCCCTTCAAAATCTATGTAAAGAAAATATGGTGACAGGTCTTCCAATGGTATCCTGCAGAGATGGTGTTTGTTCCAGATGTGTACTCGGAAAACATCATCGGGATAGTTTTGAAAAACGTGCCTCTTGGCACGCCTCAACCCCTTTACAGCTTGTGCATAATGATTTATGTGGTCCACTTCCAGTTGTTTCATTCTCTGGCTACAAGTATTTTTTAACTTTCATTGATGATTTCTCTAAACGAACTTGGGTATACATCTTAAAACTCAAGAGTGAAGTATTTAACATGTTCTTGGCCTTTAAGGCCTTTGTTGAAAAACAATCTGGACATCAAATTGTTAAGCTAAGATCTGATAATGGCGGAAAATATGTTAACAACAAATTCATAAACTTTTGCATTGAGAATGGAATTCAAATGCAACATACTATTCCATATACTCCACAAAAAAATGGTGTAGTTGAAAGGAAGAATCGCACCTTAAAGGAAATGGTTAATTGTATGCTTCAATCTAAAGGACTTAGTCTTAATTTTTGGGCAGAAGCAATTAACTGTGCAAATTACATAATAGATCGCACTCCTACTAAGGTTTTAAAGAATAACACTCCAGAAGAAGCATGGAGCTCAATTAAACCAGATGTAAGTCACTTTCGTGTTTTTGGAAGTGAAGCATGGGCCCATATTCCAGATGAGAAACATAAAGCTTTAGAACCTAAGAGTGAAAAATGTATTTTTGTAGGATATTCTGAAGATGTCAAAGGATACAAACTTATTCCACTTAAGTCCAAAAATGTTATCATTAGAAGAGATGTAAAGTTTGTTGAAAATATATCGGCCTACGACCCTAGTTCGGCGGATGTGCCACCTCTCTCTATCCCTTCTACTTCTGAAAATATTTCTTTTTCAGATGATGACAACGAGGATGACAATCCTCCCCCACCTTCTCAAGATCCTTCTTCAGCTCCTCAGCTTCCAAAATGGGTCTGTGCTACTCGAGATGCAGCAGGTGCTCTTGCTGGTGATCCTACAGATCAACGACGTACACGTTCTCAGTTCGATAGAGCCTTTTCTTTACTAGCTCAAGCTTCAGCTAATTATGATCCTGACACCTTTCCATAAGCTTCATGTCATCTATATTGGGACACAACTATGAATGAAGAATATCGTTCATTACTGGCAAATGATACATGGCATCTTGTTCCCCTTCCAAAGGGATGAAAACTTGTTAGATGCAAATGGGTTTATAGAACCAAGTATGGACTAGATGGAAAAGTTGATAAACATAAAGCTCGTCTTGTTGCTAAGGGTTTTTCACAAGTTGAAGGCATTGAATATACTAAAACCTTCTCCCATGTTGCCAAAATGAACTCTATTTGCCTTGTTCTTTCCCTTGCTGTCTCTTTCAAATGGGAAGTCCATTAGATGGATGTTAAATCTGCCCTCTTGCATGGGGACTTGCATCAAGAAATCTATATGGAACAACCTACTGGCTTTATACAAACAGACTCCAGCCTTGTATGTCGGCTTAAGAAATCCCTTTATGGTCTCAAGCAAGCTCCTCGGTCTTGGTATGCCAAAATGGATAGCTTTCTTTTAGAAATTGGATTTTCTAGGTGTTATTCTGACAATACTGTCTAGACCAAGAAAGTGGGCAAGTCTCTTATTATTCTTGTTCTTTATGTTGATGATCTTATCCTTACTGGTATTGATCCCAACCTTATAAGCCATGTGAAGTCTAGCCTTAAAAAGAAGTTTGAAATGACAGACTTAGGACACTTGCATTATTTTCTTGGTCTTCAAGTCTTGCAATCCAAGGAAGGTATTTCCCTTTCCCAGTCCAAGTATGCATGTGATCTTCTACGCCATTTTCACATGGAAAACTGTAAGCTAGCACTTTCTCCCTTTTAGTCTAGAGCCAAACTTCCAGTCACTTGTACTTCCCCTGAAGTTGATGCTACCTTAAGGCTTATACCGTCAACTTGTAGGAAAACTTTTGTATCTAACCCATACTCGTCCTCACTTTTCCTTTGTTGTTGGCCTTATTGCTCGGTTTATGCAAAACCCACATGAAAGTGATTGGAAAGCAGCTAAAAGAATATTTCGTTATGTTCGAGGTACAATTTAGTTTGGGATTCATTACAGTGCAGAAGCATCTCCTCTATTGGTTGGTTTCACTGATTCTGATTGGGCTGGTGACCCTAATGATCGGAAGTCTACTGTAGATTATGTGTTCACTCTTGGTTCAGGACCTATTACATGGGCTTGCAAGAAACAAAGTGCCATTTATCTTTGTTCTGCAGAAGCAGAGTATCGTGGTGCCATAGAAGCTAGTAAGGAAGCCTTGTGGCTTCGTTAGATCCTGTCAAAGTTTGGCTTTTAGTAGCAACATCCAACTATACTTTCGTGTGATAATCAAAGTGCCATTCAACTATGCAAAGAACCAGCCCAACATCAGTACAACAAACACATTGAACTGCACATGCACTTCATTAGAAAGCTCATTCACGGCCATGTTCTTGAAGTGCAATATTGTTCAACAGATGATCAAGTTGCAGACATCTTTACAAAGGCTCTCACAGAGGCGAAGTTTACTAAACTTCGATTTATGGTTGGAGTTCAAGAAGTTGTCACTAAGGGGGGATAGGCTCTAATGCCTCTTTCCTTCTCCTATTGTGTCATATTTGTACATCCTTCAATCCTATCCCAAGTTGTTCTTAAGAGGGGATGTTAGGATATTCTGACACATAGGAAATAGTTAAGTATAACTTGGTCTAGTGTAGAAGTAGGTAAAGTGTGTTTCTTTACTATGTCCTTTTGTAACTTACAATTCGACGATCACGATATGTAGTGATCCGACGGTTCATTCTCTCCTCGGTATTATCGACACTTGATTTGTGGCTTGACACTCGATTGGTCCATGATCTCTATTTAAAGAGCATGGAGGGTCATTTGTAGGGTAACTGTTCATGAGAGAAGCTTATGTAAATTTTCATTCTTTTATTAATAAATTGCCTGAAGTGGCCGCATTGGCTCAGGCCGTGGGCTGTTTCCCTCTTTGAGGGTTTTAACCACGTCAAGAATACTGGTGTATTGATCTGTGATCTGTTTGTGAGCGGTGTCCTTTGGTGTTCTATCTGAGGAACTTACCCTGTAAATTCCTACATGATTAATATGATTTGTGATATTTCATGATCTATATTCCAAATTTATGCAAATAGAAAATAAAAGGATGGGATTTTTTGTTTTTGAGAGTGGTTGAAAGGAAACAATAATGTTTAAACTAGAATTACGACTATGGGGTCTAAAATCCAGATTTGGAAGGTTGCTTGTTTAAGAATGATTGGGACCAACAAAATTGCAAATTGCATATTGTCTCCAACCCTTTCCTGTTATCAATTGATGCAAAATTTTTCTTTGAAAGGCCTTGTTACTGCAAAATTTTACAGGCCTGGTGCAAATCCTCACTAGGAAGATCCAGACCTCGTGGCAACATGAGAATGGCCACCATTGTCACCTCAACAACCTTTCCCCAGCTATTCAACAAGGAAGGTTTAAACGATGTGGCATGTTTTCATAGAAACGAATCTAGAATCAAAATCTAATTGGTCAAATATTATATAAACATAAAAGTGAAGAAATTCACTGGTTTACTTTTTATTTTTATGGTTACACTTTTCTATGTATTATTTTACGTATATGTTTTTCTATTCCAAGGGCTTTTTGAATAATAAAAATTAAGGACAATTGCAGAATTTTATAAAATGAGATGGTTGTTTCGTGGAATAAGGAGTGTGCCTTATTTCCACTAGGGCTATGGGGTCAAATCGATGCCTCTGTTGAGTTGGTTGATCAATGCTCGTGGCTTATGGCCGAGGGTGGAATCCCAAAAGTTAAATGAGCTCGCGGTTAATCAAGAACAAATTTTGAAACCAAGCCCTACTAGAAAGGATTATACTTAGGGAAAATCCTTCAACAAATAGCTCTATTATGATGCAAAATAAACTAAAGGCCTTGGTGAGGCGCAATAGGGCATGGCCCAACAAGAAGAAATAAACTCTACCTTACACCAAGAGAGTTGTGTGAGTAAAACCCTAGACATCCCTAAGCAAGTGATAAAGATTCCTTTCAAATGGATTGATCTATTTAATTTTTGTAGTATCCTTTAGTGTTAAAATTGGAAACTAGGCCCGAACTCCATGTGGGTCTTCTTATTTATGGCAGCTGATATTTTTCTTGGATTCCTCTCGTCAAGAGGTGTAGGATTGATCTAAAGATCATCCAATTCTGACATGTATTCATGGAGATATGAATTTATTTATGTTATGTGACAAATCGTCAAGGTCCACCAACAACCAAATTACCCTCACTTGTCTTCAACAATCTATTATAAATAGAGGTGGCCTTCAAGTCATTTGGTCACTCATCTCTTGTGATCTCTCTCTCCACTTTTTTGGGTTTTAGTGGAGAGAGTGGCCCAGAAGAGAAGGCTCTATGCTGCCCTAACGAAGATCAAATCACAGCCATGGAAGAAGCCTTAACACAGTCGTGGAAGAAGCTTTAAAGTTGTCATGGAGGAGAGGCTTTAATGCAATGAAGAAGGCTTCCATACGCAGTCCTAAAGAAAGGGATCTAACCTTATCCTAGTGGTAGTAAGGAAGAGTCTTAGCCACAGAGATTTGGCTGTTGTCCTAGCCCTAGATGTAGTCCCCTAATCTGCAATCTCGAGAGGCCTCTATGTTGCCCTAGCCACTATCCTTAAGGGTGACCCTTACACGCTATCTAAGGAGACTCATAGCAGCTAGAGGAGGCTCCTGACCGCAACACTTAAGGGTGCCCTAGAACGCAGTCAAAGAGTGTTTTATATGCTGCAAAAAGAGGCACGTATACGCAGAGAAAGGAGGGTCATGTTATGCCCTAGCCACAGAGAATAGAAGGACTAATGCAGCCCTATAGACACAATTGGATGATTGTATAAAGGATGCCTAATTAGCTATGGAAGACAGGCCCTAAATGCTGTCAAGAAAGGGCTCCTATATGCAGTCAATTTATGATCTAATATGCACTTAAGGAGAGCCTAGATCTGCTAATGTATGAGGCTCTAAATCTGCAGTTCTATTTGTTCCCTAGTCACAGTCTAGATGTTGCCCTACATCTGCAGTTGAAGAAGGCTCCTATACACTGTATAGAGGAAGCCTAGTCATGTGTTCAACACTGCTTTGGGAAAACGGATTTCACAGGAAGGAGTACAAGGAGACAGAGCCCTAGTCTATGGTTTGTTGAGTGAGTATAGAGGCTAGTGTTAGCCCTATACTCCTACATAGAATAACAGCAAAGAAGAAGGACCTAGCCACAGTGTTAGCAGCTTGTTTGGGTTAATGCTTAAGGGTTGGTACAGGCTGCAACTTACCATGATGCCATAACCTATGATGACAAGTGGAGGTTGGTCTTGTGGAAGGCAAAGCTATTGTTAAAGGAAAATAGGCTGCTCTGAATAATAAAGGGGACAACCTTCTCTTGGAGAACAATTGCAAGTTATATCTGGGCAGATTTTGGGACTGTTAGGAGACAGTACTTTGGACCTTATTCAGGCTCAGTCTTGCTGAGCTAGGTTGTAGGCCATAGCCAACAACATGAGGATATTAGAAGGACTGCGTTGAGGTTGATTCAACTAGCAAGGAGCAGCATGATGATGTATAGGTTTCACCTTGGAGAACCTTATTTTAGAAGCTTGATATGTTGCAAGTTAGTTGCAGATTTTGTTGAATTTTCTAATTCTATCCGTTAGAAAATTAATCTGTATTCTGCTGGTTTATTTCTTCTACTTGTAAATTATGAACAAGTTATTTAAAACATATAAATAAGGAAATAAACACAATACAGTCTCAACATCTACAAATCATCAGCTGAAAGAAAACAAACACACAAGTGACACCATTATTTTTGGACAAATGTCCCCAGAAAAACCCAATGCGGGAAAATCGGTGCAACTATTTGGAGGGTTTGTTATTATGCAGTATTTCCTTGAGTACAACTGGGTGCCTAACCAGCTCGCTCGATAGAGAAAAAATACATGGCAACAATACCTCTCTATTCGGAAATAGGTATACGGAAAACCTGTCCCACCAAACCCGCTCTAGCGACCCTGAAGCTCTACGCTGGCCCTTCTAGCCTCTGCGTTAGCCTCGTGCTACTTTGCATCAGCCTCAAACCTCTCTATGTTAGCTCTCTAAGACACTGCGCAACCTTCGGGACCCTCTGCGTCACTCCAGCTGCTCTCTGCGTGGATGATGCAGTCCTTTAGGCCTCTGTGATCTCTGTTGGGCTTTGCGTGGCCTGCTCTGGTTGCTGCTCTCGCTCTCTTCTTCTGCGCTGGTCTCTTGGCACTATCTCTACCTCTCCGTCCAATACTCACTGCCCCTCGCTACTGATCACTGATTCGACTTTGCTTAGCAACCCCGCTCTAGCAAATCAAATGATTGATCACTCTAGTGTATCTTCCAACTGACCCTCAAGCCTCCTCTTATACTTTTCTCGTTGGTCCTTCAACAACCGAGATTAAATCTCTAATCAATGGCTAAGATTAGATTTGGCTTGATCCATGACTTTTGGAACCTTCTAACCCAGTTTTATATTAATACCCATTAATATTTTATTTTTCCTAAGTTTAGATTTAGGAATTCCATTAAAAATATTAATTATTTTAATATCTCCCAAACCGGGTACAATCTGTCCAAACCATTTCTGGGTATTGGAGATCTCATGTTCTTTAGCCTCTCCACCAATTTTCATGGCTACAGCACATTCGATGCTACCCAAATCAACACTCCCTCTTAGCGAGGACTGTGCTATAGTAATACTCCACATTGAGCATTGCTTTGATTATATGACATCAGTACCTATGCTGATGCTAGGCCTCCCTGCCCAACATCCTCTGCATTGTTGTATCCTGTACTGCTGCCCATGGCTCTGCCACTGCCACTGCTGCATCCGTACGACAACTCCCTCTACATCCATGCTATCGCTGGTCCTTTCTCATCATGCTGCATCGTGCTACTGCTAACCGCTATTGCATTGCAACTCAGTTACTGAGAAGTAAGTAACTGATCCACCCAACTTCTAACATCCTCGTCAGGCTAGAAACACTCTCGATGTTGAAGCTCCCTCTGTCGCTAAGAAGTGCTCCCTCTATTGACCTCTGCGCTGCTGCAACAACTACCTGCATCTCACAATGTTGCACACCTCTTTGTGCCATCTCGCACTGGTGCAACACTCTTCGTGCCTCTCATACTATTGCAGCCTGCTCAGTGTTGCAGGAAACGTCCCCCCCCAGATCAAAAGCCCGATCCGCGATCTATACGAATCCATGGGTGATCCGCCCTCCGAAACGCATTTCGGAAAAAATGAAATGTGGATCGGGCTTAAAAATGCGGTTCCTGCCATTTCGGAACCTTACGGCCCGATCCGCGCTTCAGTTTTTTTCGAAACGCGTTTCGGTTTTTTCCCATCTACGTTTCGGTTTTCTGGATCTGTGTTTCGGTTTTTCTGAAACGCGTTTTGGTTTTTTCCGAAACGCGTTTCGTACGGAGATAATTGAGCAACTATATGCTTAGCACTGGTCCATTTGGGAGCATGCATGCAATTAACGATTCCAGGATGATGATGATCGAGTTGAGATGCCACCCCCATCTGGTCCCTTGGTTCCTAGGTTCCATGGTTCCACACCAACAACAAGGGGTTCGTCTTCATCAGTTTCAGTGCCACAACTTCCATAGGCACCATCTTCTTCATTGCCACCACATGGAGGCCCGCCGCCACTTTCTCTTCGTGGTGGAAGGAGGAGAGATTAGTAGATATATTCACAGTTTACTTCTTTTGTCATAGATTAATCATTAGACTTGTAGGCTTGTGAATTTTAACCTTTTTGTCTTGGCAGTGACCAAGTGACCTATTTTGTAAACATTATTATTTGAATTTTGGACATGACAAATGTTGACAGTTTCTCACTTGCTAGATAAATCATAATATACTCTATGTTTTATGTTTTATAATATGCTTAAATGTTTTATGTTTTATAATATGCTTAAATGTTTTATGTTTTATAACATGCTTAAAAATATGATGTATGTTTGTAATTGCTAGAATATAGATGGTTGATGCTCGAATAATTAATCATTGATGTACATACTAGTAACTACAATGGAATCATGGATGACATATCTATTTTGATTTATGCAAAAATATGCATGTTTTCATGTCTTCTACAACTAATTTGGTATTTGGGATGTTTATTTTGAATATAAATGCAAAAAATAAAATATATATATATAGCAAACACTTCCGTAGAAGCTTCGCTTCCTAGATTTTTGAAAAATGACGCTTCTGCGTCCTCGCTTCCAAAAAACGTCCCTGTTTCATCCCCGCTTCATGCAACATTGAGCCTGCTAGCGCGTTGCCTGGGGATCCTTGCACTGTAGCACTCTCTGTCGCTTCATCCACATCTGTTTCTACCTAAGTTCGCCATTCCTGCTACCCTCTCTTCGGGGCTCCCGTAGCAAGGTATAATCCAAGAGGTTGGGTACCTCAAGGATCCTGCC